>PVKC010038027.1:0-12836 GCA_004027635.1 Crocidura indochinensis
TATTCCTAAAGAAAACAAGCTTACTATACAATCGAATAAATCTACTTTTAACCACCAAAACGAACAGTCTCACTAACAGTGACCAAGACTTTCGTTTCACACATTTTCCACCAACACTCTTAGCTTTCAGTTGCTGTTATGTACTATTCTTACTTGTGGGATGAATGCTCATTGTTATTTTGAGTTTTATTTTCCTGATAGGTAATGTGAAGTATTTTAACATATGCATATGTTTTGCGAAACTATCATCTCATTTATAGTGATCTATTGAGACTGAAAGAGTTTCAATTATTTTAAATCTATTTTCCATATAATATGTGTCAAACCTATAAAATTGGAAAGAAAAATATCCATAGTGTTACATAATTTTGACAAGAAACAAGACTGAAAGTAAGGGGCCTGGGAGATAGCATGGAGGTAAGGCATTCGCCTTTCATGCAAAAGGTCATCGGTTTGAATCCCGGTGCCCCATATGGTCCCCTGTGCCTGCCAGGAGCAATTTCTGAACATGGAGCCAGGAGTAACCCTTGAGCACTGCTGGGTGTGACCCCCCAAAAACACACACACACACACACACACACAAAAGACTGAAAGTAAATTTTTATAAACAACTTTCTAATCCCAGAGTCAGAGTAAACATAGTGTTAGGTAAATTAATATAACAAACATTTGTGATTTCCTTTTAATTGTATACTTCTCTTTATAAGTAATGTAATACAATATTTTAGGTATTTAAGTTAAAAAATAAAAGGAGTTTTAAAATGTAATATAAATTCTTATCATCATGGGACCTGAACGATAATACATAGAATAGGGTGTTGACTTGCAGGTGGCTAAACCTGGTTCATTCTCCAGTACCCAGTATGATCTCCTGATACTTTGAGGAAGTATTTCTTGATTGTAGGATAGGAATAAGCTCTGAGTATTGTCGGGTGTAGTCCAAACCAAAAACAATAATTCTATTATCAGTTCCATATCAGTGCAAGTTTTCATAACTTGATTAGTATGTTTAATAAATGTAATATTTTCCTCTTAAGTTTTAAAAATAAACCTGTTAGGGGGTCGGGCAGTGGCGCTGCAGGTAAGGTGTCTGCCTTACCGCGGTAGCCTTGGACAGACCACGGTTCGATCCCCCAGTTCCCATATGGCCCCCCGTGCCTGCCAGGAGCGACTTCTGAGCGCATAGCCAGGAGTAACCCCTGAGCGTCACTGGGTGTGGCCCAAAAACCAAATAAATAAATAAATAAATAAATAAACCTGTTAACTTCCATAGTTATCATATATTTACTAAAGTTTAAGCCAGTATAAGTAACTTGCAGTCCAGAAATGAAATAGACACATATAAATTCTTATTCCTCCAGATATGTGCAATTAGAATCCTGGAAACAAAGCAGTGAAATAGGAAACATGCAAGACATTGGAAACACGAGAAAGGGAAACTGCTTAAGGACTCAAGCTCCAGAGAAAGTAGGCAGCAGCAAAATTTTTTTCTCAGTGCAAGAGAGGTGATTTGGATGATGTAGGTTCTGTTTTTTCAGAGCCACTTGTTTTCTAAATACAGATAATACAGTTGTGTTCATTATTTGTAGTTTAATAGTTTGACTGCAGGAACCACCAACTGAGCACTAGAATAGCTGCCAGTGCAAAAGACAGAGAATTTCCCTGATTTGGTTGTCAGAGAAGGTGCTCCCTCTTCTCCCTCCCTTTTTTTACTCCCCTCCCCTTCCCTGCTCTACCTATGACTTTTTTTATCCCAGACTCTAAGCAAGTGGTTGGCACTGGCAAAGATAAGTGAATAGCAATAAGCTCATGGTTCAGAAAATATTTTATCCAAGGGTGTGAAATCTTCCTTCCTTTACCAGAGACACAGAGTAGTAGAGAATAGATGTAAAGAACATCAACTAAGATAGAGCAAATGACCTTACACTTTCAATTACCCACACACAGGAGGGATCCTATAACAATAGGCACCACCTAGGAAGAAATTTCTTTTCTCTTTGGGCTGAAATCACCTTCACTTTGTCCCCTCAGGCAGCAAAATTAAAGAAATAGTAGGAGCCTCAGCTGAACCATTTCAACCAAGGAGAACAAAATACTGCAAAATCTCTACAAATTAAATTCTCATTGCTACCACAGTCCACAAAAGTAGACCATGATCTGCATGTTAATCATGTTCAGGGTGGTTGCCTGCTAAGGGGATGCAAATAAGACCCAGGGTTATTTAGTATTCAAGACAAATTATATTAGCTAATATCAAGAGTTATATGTTAATATAATTCAAAACACCAGAAAAGAGAAAAATAAGCAACTAACATGGCTTAATCTGGAAAGGTTTGTTTAGATTTTCCTACACAGGTAGTGGTCAGGATCACCTTTGGACAACCCCGGCACTAGGAGTTGAGCTTATGACCCCACAATTGCCCCCTCATTTATCCCTAAGTCACTGAGTCATCTTCTAGAAACCTTCTAATTGGGCATTCCTACAGTAAAATTGACAGACATGAAAGTCCTAGCTTGAGAAAATATTATTAACTACTGAACATCTTCAATTGTCCTATGGAAAATATTTTAAAGCAGTAATCTAAAATTATGCTTTGACAAGAAACCATAAATTCTCTTGAAAGTAACTTAAAAAATCTAACCATGACATGGTGCTAAAATAGACTAAATTAAAGACTGAAAACCAAACTTGCGGGATGAATTCAATGGCAGAGTGGAAATGACAAAATTGATCATCCAAAGTGGAAGACACAGAAATTATTGTCTGAATAGAATAATAGAAAGAAAACATATTGATTTGTGGATTGTCAGAGTTGGAGGTAGGGGATGGAGAAGTGGAGGAAGATACAAATTTATATCTACATAGTTATTAAGTCCTGAAGATATTGTTCAACAGGATGCCTATAATTAATCTGACTGCTTTATATATTAGAAAATGGAAATATATGATCACAAAGGAAAATATATTTTAATGTTTGTTAACTGAACATATTACAGTAATGCTTTCTGCAACATATACAAGTCATAAACAATGCCATGTGTCTAAACTGAGTATATGTATGTTTATTATATTTCAATTATTTAAATTTTTATATTAACATTTTTATTTAGGCATGGTGGTTTATGAAGTTATTCATAATAAAGTTTTAGGAATACAAGTTCCAATATCATTCCATCACCTGTATAAGATTATCTCCACCAATGTCCATAATGTCTTAACTTTAAAAATCTGGAATCGGGGGGCCCGGGAGATAGCATGGAGGTAAGGTGTTTGCCTTTCATGCAAAAGGTCATTGGTTCGAATCCTGGTGCCTCATATGGTCCCCCATGCCTGCCAGGAGCAATTTCTGAGCATGGAGCCAGGAGTAACCCCTGAGCGCTGCCGGGTGTGACCCTCCAAAAAAAATTTAAAAAAAATCTGGAATCACTATTAAGATATTAAAGTAGACTTAATTCTCAAAGAAACATCTATGATTCTTAATGTATTATTAGTGCTACTAGATAAACCACAAAATGCATGATATAAAACCAAAAAAGCTTTTGAAATAAATGCATTGGGAACATTCACCAAGATAATACCTTGCATCATAAAACAAACCCACACAAATTTAATATAATTACATAGCATTATACAGAGTTTGGTTTTCCATGACTATAATGAAATATAACTCAAGAGTATCTACAAAGAGGACAGGTGTGTTTCTGAATACTGGAAATTAATCTTTTCTATCACCTTAGGAAAAAATAGAAATTTTAGAGGAACTGAAAAGATAAAATAGATAAGAATACAAGATAAAATATGTAGAAAAATCCTTTAGTGTAGAAAATAGTTTGCTTAGTGAAATAAAATAATCGAAGATTCAGGAAAATAGCAAGAACAAAGAAACACAAGTGAGAATTAAGTCGAGAATTAGGTTAAAAAATGTCTGGAGTGTAATAAAATGAAGACTCACTAACACAAGTATGATATATCATTACTTAGAATTTAGTATTCTAGTAATTTGCATCTCATACTGAATTTGTGTGGTGACTTCTTAAAGTTTAGAATCAATAATGTTTGTTTAAAGAATGTAGGAATGCTAGTACTTACTTGGCAGAGTATCTTCAAGAGAAGGTCAAGGGTCATTTAAATGTTAGAAATGATGCATGTTTTAAAACCACAAAATCTATCCCCTGATATGTTCTCTGCAGGACACACTCATCTCATTAAGGCAGAGGTCAACAAACTCTGGCCTCAGAATGTGAACTGAGCCTGTTTTTATTTTACATTTTTAAAGGGTTGTAAAAATAAGTGGAAATATTTGACTGTATGTGACCTGCAAGTCTCAAAATATTTACTCTGTGGTTCTTTGCAAAAAGTTGTTGACCCATGCACTAAAGGCACAAGAGACAGATTAAGGCAAACATGTCCTACATTCCTGATTAAGTTCAGTGATATTCTCTGTTGACTGGGGTTCATAGTACAAGATACTAATGCCAATAATGTGTGGTTCCTAGAATCAGTTGGACAGTTCCATTTTCCTGTGTGGGTTTCTGCATGCCAAAAATTTGGGATTCCTAGGATCAGTTGGATAGTATCATATTCCTGTGTGGTTTCTGCTTTTCTGAAAACTTAATGTCAAATATGGGGTGGATGGCATTAGTATCATGTATTTCTATAAATGAATTGAATTGGAATTCAATATATGATACTTTGACCTAAAGAGTTATAATAGGTAGCAAACAGTTATAATGGCATTACTGTGAATTTGAGTCAGTAGAATAGGGATTTTATTGACTTGTGTTACCAAAAAAGTTATCAACTTATGTTTCCAGAAAATATCAGCCACTCATGAACATAAACATATCAGAAACATAAAGAATAGAAGCATCATGTAGTAACAGTTTATAGCATGAAATCAATTCTCACCTTTGAAACAGTTTAAAAGGATGAGTAAAAAGACAAAGAGGACTGGTCCAAATCACAAATAGCAGGAGAGTGAAGTTAGGACAAAAGGGGATCACTATGTCAATGAGAGTTGAAAATGACCCTCTAGGGGCCGGGTGGTGGCGCTGGAGGTAAGGTGCCTGCGCTAACCTAGGACGGACCGCTGTTCGATCCCCCGGTTCCCCATATGGTTCCCCGTGCCTGCCAGGAGCGACTTCTGAACAAATAGCCAGGAGTATCCCCCTGAGCGTCACCGGGTGTGGTCCAAAAACCAAAAAAAAAAAAAAAAAGAAAATGACCCTCTGGACAAGAAAACACTCTGTATCTGAAAGGAGGTAAGATGACATGCATCACACTGCAAACCAGTGTCTAAAAGGAAAAATAAAGTGAAAGAGAGAGGGTGGAAGGGAGAGGATGGGGGTATGGGGGTAGAGAGGGATAGGAGAACAAGGAGAGAGAAAAAAATATCCACAACAGAGTCAGGCAGTGGTGAAGGCATGGGAGAAGGTGGAAAAGAAATGGGGGACATTGGTGGTGAGAAATGTGCACTGGTGAAGGGTGTTGTATATTACATTTACATTGTATGAGAGAAATCTAGTCATAAATGACTTTGTAAATGTATCTAGTGATGATAAAATTAAATAATTTACTTTATTTTTATATTAAAACAAAAATGTTTTAAAAATAGGGCAAGTAGTTTCTTGAGGTAGATTCCTACACTCAACACAAAATGGCACAATAAACATTTCCCCAAAATATTTCCTAAGTGATTTCTTGGTATTTAACTTTATATGCATTCATTGGTCAAGTAAATCCTCAGAAATTTCTACATATATTGGATGTGGGACCTGTACTGATTCTGAATTAAATAACTTGCAGTAACTTAAAGACTCTCAGCTGAAGTGAGACTGCATAAGACAGATGTTAGATAATACAATCAATTTAATTTAGAGTGAATTCTGTGACTCTTCAGAACAAATTGTATTGGTATCCCTGGCCCTCAGGGTTAAAATGTATAAAAATATATTAACTAGAAGCTGAGCAGTAGCACAGCGGTAGAGTGCTTGTCTTGCATGCTGCTGACCCAGGACGAACCTTGGTTCGATCCCCAGCATCCTATATAGTTCCTCAAGTCAGTATTGATTTCTGAGCGCATAGCCAGGAGTAACCCCTCAGCATCACCAGGTGTGGCCCCCCAAAAAAAACAAAAACAAAAAACCCAAAACCCACCAAAATAAACCCCCAAAACATTAACTATATACAAAACAGAAATTTTGCTTAATGTCTTGATCCTAGTTCTGTAGTTTGTTAAGTAAGCCACCTTCAAGGCTCACTGGTTGTATGCATTATAAAGAAGTTGAACCATAAAAGATTAGCTTTCCTTAGATCTTTTTAAAATACTTTAAAAAGATTTAAAAACTTAAAATATGCAAGTCTCAGATTGGATTACATTTGTGTCTTCATATTTTATTTGTTGATGCTACTGTACATGGAACTTTTTCTTTTTATATATATTTTATTTAAACACCTTGATTACATACATGATTGTGTTTAGGTTTCAGTCATGTAAAGAACACCACCCATCACCAGTGCAACAACTTTTTCTTTACAAAATGTTCAATCAATGCTTTTGTATGCTATTTATATACAATATATAATTATAAATGCAGGCTATATAAATATAATTGTTGTTTAGAGAATTTATCTATTATACATTATAATTGGTTTCTTATTAGATTCCTGAGGATTTCCTACTTATAAAGCAGCATCATATTTTAAATTATAAGTGGTGATATATCATACTCATGTCAGTGAGTCTTCATTTTATCACACTCCAGACTTTTTTCAAGTATTTTAAAATTAATTCTCGTGTTTCATTGTTCTTGCTATTATCCTGATCCTTTAATTATTTTATTTCACTAAGCAAACTATTTTTTGACTGAGCTTCTTGAATTAAGCTTACTCTTTACTGCAGTGAAGATAAAGGAAGAGGGTGGAATTTGGGACAGTTTTCAGTCAACAGCAGCCAATGTCCTCAGAAAAAAGGGCATCATGGCTGAAAACATTCCAACGGATCCTGATCATTCCTGTCACCTGATAGATACCCTAATATTCCCTAGCATATTCAGTGAGCTCCTTCAACTGGAGGACCCAAGGTTTCACATAGGATATTTGATTTCCTTTGTTTTTCTAACTCCATTTACACTTAAGTTTTAGAACTGGCTTACTGTATAATCTGCTCTCTGGTTAGAGAAGATAGTGATTTCTCAAAATACTTCCAAGGAGATGTGGTGACGTTTTACAACATGCTCCAGTTTATGAATTGGATGATTCCACTTACTTTAAAGCTTCCAAGGCACTTAATAAAAACCAGCTATCTTCATAATATTTATCACTTCAATAATAAAAATCCTTTAATTTCCTACACTTACTCAAAAGGCCAATGTTTTTATTTTAACCTATATTTCATTCTCAAGCCACTTCAGATGATTATTTTAATTAGTGTAATGTTGGGAATTGTTAATATTGCACCTTTGACTTACCTTTGGGAAGGTGAGGGATTTATTTGTGATATTATTTTTAGATTCTCCTTTGTAGGGTCAGTTTGAGGACCAGTTATTTTAGATTGTTTTCTCAAGAAGAGTTAATAGGAACATTCAGTGATGAGAGCTGAAATTCTAAAACAATATTCAGAGATTTCAAAAATTTTCTATTTGAATCTAAAAACATATTTGAGTACAATTTCATTTTCAAAAATGATAAAGGTGAGATACAACAGAATCACATGTGAAAGTGAGGAAAAAAATCTCTGTAAGTGGATACTATGGAGGTTATTTTGATAGTTACAAGAAGTCAACTATCCTTGTGTGTTTTAAGGAGCATAAATAATGTCACCAATATTTGTCCACTTACTATTTGCAAGACTAGAGTATATGTTTACCAACTCTTCTTTTGAAGGTAGATTATTTTTCTGTGAGTTGTCATTATCTGAGCACTGAATATATATAAGAAGTTTGAAGAATTTTCTGACATAGAAAGTAGAAACTTGGGCAGTGTAGGCTGAAGGCACAGAAAACAAATTCATAGCTTATTGGAATCATATAGAGTATAATTGCTAATTTAGAGCAATGGTAGGAGTGAGAACAAGAGTAAAGGAAGTGAACATTTCACTTCTGTAACTAACATAAAATTAAAAAAGTATATAAACAGATAAGAAATAAATTAAAGTCCTATATATCCTCTCAGCACTGGCTATCTTTCCTGCAGTGATCTAAAGGACAGTAATGGCAGCAGATTTTAAGTGATTTTTAGTGATTAAACTATAGGCTTATTTTAGATTTCCTGCTCTCACTCATTTAAATATTTTATGTATTTTATGTTTTGTTTTGAGTACCACTAACAGCTATGAAGTTCATGAAGACTCAGAGAAGAATTTTCAGCTTTCCTATATTTTTAAGTTTTAAAATATGCATACTAATATATAATGTGCATCCCTTGCAGTGGAAAAATTCTTCCTTTCAGGTACATTTTTATAGCACTATTTCATGCAAAAATACTTGGCATACATAACTAAAATTTCCCTAGAGGCTTTGAAAATTTCATAAAGGTAATGAGTAGACAATAAACTTCCTAAAGGTTAATGAAATTCAAGAAAAAGTTTCTTTAAAGGTAAGGTAGATAAAAGACCAAATTTGCCCTCTGTTTTATGTATGATAGGATAACGCTCAATAATATGAGCAATAGTGACATATTTCTAAGAATTATGAAAGGCCATTTCACAAGGCACGGTAGTCAATAAGGTTTATATTGTTCACAAAGGGCAAATCTACATAAGTTCTTTCAGAGCTAGTGAGGGAGAAAAAAACTGACAGATATATGTCTCTAGATTTTAGCTCAAAATAGGGTATATTTTCTGCAAAGGTTTACTGGTCTTTATTTTAATCACTTATGTATACCTGAAACATGTTTTGATAAGTGTACTTAATACTTTATTATACCTTAAAAACCTCCTTTTTTGATTTGAAATAACTAATGATTATTCAATAATCATTTGTCATTTTAACTGTCTTTACTTTCTACTTCACAAAGATAAAAAATGGGCTTCTAATACTGATAGTCTCATCTGAGAGGCATGTATTGTGAATATATGTTGGTAAAATAAATTGAAACTTTTTCAGGTATACTTCAAAATAAATCAACTGTAAATTAAAAATAAAATTGTATAAAAATTTTTGCAAAAAAACTATTTAATTCTGGAAAAGTTTTAAAATCTTAGCTTACAGACTGTTGGACAAGTTCAAATACTGATTTGACTCCATATTGTGCTCTATATGTATATAATATCTTTATGATACTTCCAAATAAATTGGTCTTTCTTGAAGTTTTGTATAATCAAATAATTAATCAGAAAATGTGTATCAAATTCATGCTATAATTTTATTACTACTCAAAAGAATTAAAAATATTTTAAATAGTAAAACGTCAAATGTCAAATATGTGGAAAAATAATACACATATAATAAAACATGCACAATCTATTGGAATATTGCTTCTACTAAGTTTGAATGTGTATGTAAAAGGTAAGTAAATTCTAGAGGGTTGAAAGGTTAAATTGTAGGTAGAGTGTTTGCCTTTCAATTGGTCAGTCTAAGTTCAATTCTGTAGCTCTGTCAGGAGTGATCAGTGGAGAAAAACAGAATAAATTCAAAACTATTCTGGCTCCAAACAAGTAAAATTAAATCCTAGGAATATAATCATGCAAAACTCACATATTTCAGATTTTATTAAAGATTGTTCGATATAAGAACCACCCACTGAGTGGGAAAAACTATTCACCTAATACCCATCAGATAAGGGGCTAATATCTAAAATATACAAGGCACTGAAAACTTTACAAGAAAAAAACATCTAAATCCATAAAAAAAAATGGGTAGAAGAAATGACAGACACTTTGTCAAAGAAAAACTACAAATGGACAAAAGGCACATAAAAAATGTTCCACATCACTAATCATCAGGGAGATGCAAATCAAAACTACTATGAGGTACCATCTCATGCCACAGAGATTAGCACACATCACAAAGAATGAGAACAAGAAGTGATGGCAGGGATGTGGAGAGAAAGGAACTCTTATTCACTGCTGGTAGAAATGCCTTCTAATCCAACCTTTATGGAAAACAATATGCAGATACCTCCAAAAACTGGAAATTGAGCTTCCATACAATCCAGCTCTACCACTCCTAGGATATACCCTAGGAACACAAAAATACAATACAAAAATCCCTTTCACACACCTATATTCCTTGCAGTGCTATTAACTATTTACAGACTCTGGAAACAACCAAGATGCCCTTTAACAGATGAATGTGCATATACATGTGTAGATATACATATGGAATATTATGCAGCCATCTGGAGAGATGAAGTCATGAAATTTTCCTATACATGTATGTACATGGACTCTATTATGCTGAGTGAAATAAGTCAGAGGGAGAGAGATAGATGCAGAATAATCTTACTCATTTATGGATTATAGTAAAATAGAGGAAATTTTTGCAATAATTCACAGACACAAAAGAGAGAAGAGCTGGAAGGTCCAGCTCAAAACATGAAATTCTTCACAGAGTGATGAGTTCAGTTAGAGAAATAACTACAATTGAGAACTATCATAACAAAGTGAATGAATGAGGGAAGTAGAAAGCCTGTCTAGAGTACAGGTGGGGGTGCAGCAAGGAGGAGAAAAATTTGGGACAATGGTGATGGGAATGTTACACTGAAGGGGGGTGATTTTACATGACTGAAACTCAACTACAATCATGTTTGTAATCAAGGTATTTAAATAAAGATATTAATTAAAAAATGGAAAAATATTGTTACTGGAAGAATCTGTGAGAGGCACAAACTTCTACTATACCAGTCAATCAATACTCGTGGGTATATGTCCATAAAAATATAGAATAACTAAAATAAATGAATAATTATAGCTATAAAATGAATAAGTATCAGATATAATATGAAGTTCAAGATGCCACATATGAAGGAATATATATTGCCTTCTTCTATTTTTATAAAGTTTTACTTTGTTAGAATATTTATCAAAATGATTTAGTTGTACATTTAAGAAACAAAGATAACTTGGCCATGGATATAACAGTTGACAGGTAAATAAGATAATTATTAATATAAATTACTCTTATGAATATATGTTTTCATGTATTTTCAATTTGTATAAGATGTCTTGAATTCCTATTTTATGTAAAATATAAAAATGCTCTACCTTTCCATGTTACTCACATTCCTGTGGTGCTTGGGGTTCAAAGGTCTTCCCTGCAATTAATTATCGCAGTATGTGGCTTATCACACCTTCCTAATCAGTGGGAATATTTTATTTAAGTTTTGGTCAACCCCATCAATTTTTTTCCAAAATTTTTTTCAAAAAATACCCACTTACAACCTATTTTTGAATATATTCAAAAATCCTCATGGAATTGTGGGAAAGGAACTGGCATTTATAGACACACAATTCTAAACCAGCTAGCTATAATTGAGAGCAGGGTACACCACAAATCATTTCTAGATAATATGTGATTGGTGATAACTTTTATAACAAAGGCTAAAAAGGAAAAAAAAAGAAAAAGCTAAGAAAATAACATATGCAGTCAATGAGTACTGTATTCATAAAATGAAAATAATTTTCTTTTATTAAGATATAATTTATGTAACAGTGTATAATTTTATGACATACTCCAAAATGTGATAGACATTGTGAAATTGTGACTACTACAATATTTAAAATGATCACTTGAATAATTATAATTTGTATGTGGGTATTTAGAGTGCTTAAAAAAATACCCCTTAGAAATTTGAATTCAAGTGTGTTGGTTTTAATATACAAAAAAAAAAACTGGCTTAAATATGGTTATTTAGTTGTGCTCCTCAGGAGATCTGATTTACTGAACAAAATAGAATAATTGTTCTTTAAATTAGCAAATAATGTGGTAAAACAATACAGTTAATTAATTTGATCCTTTAATAGAGATAAGATACTTATCAAAATATCTCATTGTTTTGATGCTTTGTTTTTAGAAATATGGGAGTATGTTGAAAGACTACCCAAATGAGAATTCAGAGCTTTACATTAAGTCACAAATAATTGCTTGCTTTGGGAAGAGTACGGTATTGAGTTTAGGGAAAAACTTAGAAGGAAGAAAGTAAGTATCTAGTGGTTCCCTGGTTGTAGGTTATGTTGACAGGGGGAAGTTTGGAAATGAGTCAACTTGGAATTATGGCAGCTTAATATAAATGATTTGGGAATCCTTTCTTTCTTTCTTTTCTTTTTTTTTTTTTTGTTTCAGAGCCAGAAGTGTGAGTTCTGACTATCTCATTTCAATTGCTTCAGAAAACATGGGTTGGTTTCCTTTGAGAGAATGGATCAGAGTTTAATTTTCTTATATAGATTAGCTATTATCCATATGTATCTTCTGTCTTTCAGGGTTCCCTTTTAGGGATTCTATTGCTGTGAGAAGTTGGTCAATTAAGAAAAGACAAGAAATACAAATTTACACTAGTGAGTGCTGTGATTTCTCAAATGTAATCAGCAGCTTCATAAGATTATCTTACTCTGATTGAATCACGATATTTAGAAATCTAATAAGGTTGTGTCATGCAAAAGAAATTGAACTTTGGGTATGGGCTCAAATCTTCAGCACAAGATATACCCAAACCAAAATCAAGACTGGATGATAGGCATAGGTCCATTATTATGACCAGTATGGAGAGTAAATAAAACTAACAACTTTTAAAAATTGTTCTGGGGGCTGGAGCAGTAGCACAGTGGTAAGGCATTTTCCTTGCACGTGACTGACCCAGGATGGACGCAGGTTCGATCCTGCAACCCATTTGGTTCCCC
>PVKC010038028.1:0-12860 GCA_004027635.1 Crocidura indochinensis
ATGGAGTTCATGGAAAGGAAAAATTTTGGCCAAAGTACAAGGAGACCCTAACCCTGGAGTTTCCTGACATAAGATCATTTCTAGGCTCCAGGCAAGCTAGTTTGTCCAATCCCGGTCATTGTCTGTAGTGCCCACACAGTTATATTTTTCACAGTCTCTGTTGTTGATCTCATGTTTCTGTATAGAAGGTCCTGGCATCTGTATATCCTATAAAGAAGTCAGGATGGTGCGGAGCGGCATCTAATTTCAACTTGCAATTTACAGGCAATGCAGAAATCCCTGTCCAGTATGCAAGTCTCTTGTTTTCATTCTTAAGTGCAGGCAAATTCCTCTGTTTCTTTGTGCTACATGTTAGCCTGGACTGAGTTTGGGGTTTCACTATTCAAAGATCCAGCAAGTGCTATAACTCTGAGTTTGTGTGGTCCTGTGAAACAGCCAGGAATTTGCAGTCAACAAGTGAATTGTCAGCAACCATAAAAAGGTCAAGAAGGACTGGATGGCATTTCAGAGTTCACGTTTACAGTGAAAATAGAGGTTGTTGTCAAAGCTAAGCAGTCCTGGGCAAATACTGGGAAGCAGGTGGTCCATAGTGCCTAAAAGCAGCTGTAGCACTGAGCAGAAGTGGGTGAGTAGCAAGAAGTTAGCATTTACAAGGAATTGGAGCAAGTACATCTAGATCAAGTCCTATGCTGAAATTATATTTTGAAAGATGATGGCACCTTTGTAAGTCTTAGTAAACCTAGACTGCAACCAAATATTCAAATTTCTGGGTATTCTTGGACATCTGTATATTAAGTTTGAACAAGCTCAAGATTGATGGTGTCCAGGTGTAGCAGTGTGTTTGGACAATTTACCACTACTACAACGATGACAAAGATGAAGAAGATGACACAGACAACAACAATGACTACTACTACAACTACTACTGCTGCTGCTATTACTGCTACTATTACTACTACTATGGTTTAGGGGTCATGCCCCATAATATTTAGGATTACTTATGGATCTGTTCTCAGAAGTCACCTCCTGGCTGGCCTGGGGAGCCATATGGGTGTCTGGATCAG
This sequence comes from Crocidura indochinensis, assembly GCA_004027635.1. Taxonomy (NCBI): domain Eukaryota; kingdom Metazoa; phylum Chordata; class Mammalia; order Eulipotyphla; family Soricidae; genus Crocidura; species Crocidura indochinensis. The sequence continues at coordinate 1,065 of PVKC010038028.1, forward strand.
GCGCTAGCAAGACAAATACCCTATAATATCCTACACACTGTAATATCTTTTCAGTACTAGTACATTTTTTGTTTGTTTGTTTTTGTTTTCGGGTCACACCCGATGACACTCAGGGGTTACTCCTAGCTATGCGCTCAGAAATCACTCCCAACTTGGGAGACCATATGGAGTGCCGGGGATTGAACAGTGGTCTGTCCTAGATTAGTACGTGTAAGGCAAACACCTTACTGCTTGTGATCCAGCCCCAGTTCCAGTACATTTTAAACTGAAGTGGAACTCAAAAGAAAAATTGCTGGGTCGGAGAGATAGCATGGAGGTAGGATGTTTGCCTTGCACTCAAAAGGATGATGGTTGGAATCTGGCATCCCATATGGTCCCCTAAGCCTGTCAGGAGCGATTTCTGAGTGTAGATCCAGGAGTAACCACTGAGTGCCGCCAGGTGTGACCCAAACCCCTCCAAAAAAGAAAAATTTCTAGCTATCTAGAAAGTAATATAAAGATGTGGACAGCATATAAAACCTGTCAGAATGAGGGCCACCTTCAGAATTCATAGTCTTGAATGCCTCAAGGCTAAAGAAGAAAGAACAGACACTAAGAATGCACTTTTATGCTTTCCTTAAAAAAATACCAATGAAATAAACCTAGAGAAACTAGGAGATGGATAAAATAAAGTCCACAGACTAATAAGATAGCTTAATCAGATAGATGACAGAGAGGATAAATAAATCCAACTGGTGTTTGTTGGCAAAGACTAATGATTCAGAAACAAACCCCTTAAGATCCTGATTAGGGAAAGAGAAACTGCTAGCATAAGTGAGAGAGAATGAGCAAAAATAAATAAAATTAGAAAGAACTCACTGCAGACACAGAATTCACTAAAATAAGAGGACAGAATAATCACTCCTCTGGCAACAGTTTTCACAACTTAAGATCAAGTTCTAGATATTATAAATTATAAAAGTCAACCTAAGAAATAGGTTTAAATTTTTGAATAATAAAAAGAAGCATATTATTGAAGTAATCATAGAACAAAGTTACCCAGGTCTCAACTAGACAGTTCAGAAATAAACCATAAAATAAAATAACACATAAAATAAACTGATTTTTGACAAGTACATTTGACTAATACTAATAAATTTACAGAATGGTGACTTCTCTACTACATGGGCATAAGTGTATACTCAAGTGCAAAAAAAGTGAATTGGTATATTTAAACAAAAGACTATTAAACTTTAAACTTCTAGAGAAAACTATGAACAAATTACTTGTGAACTTAGTTTAGACAAAGATTTACTAGATACATCACCCAGATTTACAAAGAAAAATTTATGCAGTTGGTCTCATTGAACAGTAAATCGTCTATCTTCTGATGGCATTGATAGGAAAATAAAAATACAAACAACAAATTGGGAGTAACTCTCTGAATAATCTTTAACAAAATTTTAGTGAAAGAACTCTGTCTAGATTATATAAAGAACTCTTGACCTCAATAATAATTAATAAATAATAAACTAACATCTGCAAAAAAACATAAAGATACTTCACCAAGGATGTTACATATAGAGATATACCTTTCAATAAAATCTTACTATTACTAGTTATTAGGAAAATACAAATTATATATTTATATTAGAAGGACTAAATTTTAAAATATTGGGGTCAGAGACATAGTATAAAGTTAAAGTGCTTGCTGTGCATATAGATGATGGTAGTTCAATCCTAGTACCACAATTTGTTGTTTCAAGATTGCAAGGATGATCTGTGAGCACAGAGCAAGTTGTAAGCCCTGAAAAAAAACTCTGGGTGTGGCCAAAACCAACCAACCAACCAATCAGATTTCCCATGACAAATGTGACAAGTATATGGAGAACTTGAAGCTTTATTCTGCCATCGGTGGTGATGTATGATGTTATAGCACATTGGAAAATAGGCAGGTACTTTCTTTGTTTCGTTTTTATAACTCGCAGCCCGCAGGCCGCAAACGACCCTCCGTACAACATTTTGTGGCCCTGACCTACAAGAATCTTTGTTCTGTTTTGTTTTAGTTGCTTAGGTCACAACCCCCCAATGTTCAAGACTTACTACTGACTTTGCACTTAAGGATTACCACGACTTGCCTTCTGCGGCCCCCCGGTAAATTGAGTTTGAGATCCCTGGTAGGGGCACCCTAAGCATTCAGTGGTTCAGAGTGTAGGCCTGGTAGTATGGTACTGAGTGAGACCTGGTGCTTCTCAGGGTGGTCATGCTGTGGTGGGGATTAGACTCAGAGCCTCTGACATGCGAGGTATGTGCTTACCACATGAGTTATTTCCTAGCCCCATAACACAACATATAAACATGATAAAACAATTATACTTCTAATTACTTACCCAAGAGAAGAGGAAATAACACAAAAATATGTACATGATGGGGAATGGAGAAATAGTATAGTGGACGAAGCACTTGCCTTGCCTGAAGCCAACCCAGGTTCAATCAATTCCTAGAATTTCATATGGTGTCCCAAGTTCTGCCAGGAGTGATACCTGAATGTAATGCTAGAGGTAAACCCTGAACATAGGTGGATGCACTACTCTCAACCTCAAATATATACTCCATAAAACTTATACATAGATGTTTATAAAAGCTTTTGACAAATCCAAACTGGAAACAGCTTGAAAGTTAATGCCAAGCTAAATAGCTAAGCCACTAGTGACTTATACATACACTGGACTATTACTAATAAGTGTGCATGCATAGGACAAATGGATGAATCACCAAGTAGGTATGCCAATTGAAAGAGGCCAATCATAAAGGAGCACATATTATATCAGGACATTTATGACATATGTTCAGAATGTGCCAATTTACATTTGTGGTAGTTTGGGCTGGAGAATAGGAAAGTCAGACATAATAGCCACAGAATATGTTTTCCTTGTTTTAAGAGATAAAACTATCTTAAAATAGCTACACAATCCTGTGACTATACTAAAAGCCAGAGCATTGAACTTAAATGCTAAATTGTATAATATATAAATCACATCTCAATAAAACTGTGACTAGAAGACCTTATTTTTTACATATCTATCTGATCTTAGCATGTATGTAAAAGTCAAATTTTTATGATCTAAGATTTAACTTTATAAATTCAAAATTGTTGTGCTCTGCTCTTCAGTACTCTGTAATATTTTCTTCACATTAACTTTCAGTCATTAGTTAGTTCCCTTTGTTTCCATTTACTTCCTCAGTGCCAAGTCAGTGCTTCTTTGCTCACTAGAATTCAATTCTAGGAGTACAAGAATTTTTCAGAGATTTATCTGCTGCCATATATTTTTGCTTAGAGCCATGCCTGGTACATAAAAGGTGTTCAAAAGATACTTGTTAAATGAATGAAAGAATGGGATTTATTATTTCTGTCACATGGCTCTGAAATAATACCCATATTTGTTGTATATGATAATGCTGGTTGCAAACCTTGATTCAGTAATAAACTACTTCTCATCTCAAACTTTGTATTTAAATTTACCATACTTTGAAGTCTCACTGCTCAGACCATTCCAAAAAGGCTGGTGACAAATGTGTTTTATACCTGAAGTTTCCACCATAACCTTCAAAGGCTGATTCTAGAGTTATTTTATTAACTGAGACATTGAGATTGTCGTCATAAAAATGAAATCTGGTGGAGTTAAGGAAAAAAAAGGGGAAATTTATTAAAGGTGTGCATACTGACAGGGTATATATATATATATATATATGAAGCTCAAAGAACTGATTTCAATATAGGAGATCTAAGGAAACTAATCCTCTGTCCAATTAGTTTATGAATGGAAAATTTAGGATAAATTAAATCTAACATCTGTCCTTCCTTATATCACTTCAGGTTTCAAAAAGTAGGACAAATTCAATTGACCAGATGGCTCCCAGGCTTGTCTTTGGCAAGCAGAGTATCCTCCTTGATGATCTTCCAGGACCACTTCTTTTGGGGAAAGGCATTCCTAGAGAGACATCATGGTATATCACCAGCAGGACACTGGAGAGTATTTGGTGCTCACTTCATTTAATCATGTTTTATGAATAGATGACTTGGATTCCATAAAGAATGTTATTTTTAGGGACCGGAGCGGTGGCACAAGTAGTAGGGTGTCTGCCTTGCACTCGCTAACCTAGGATGGACCACAGTTCAATCCTCTGGCATCCCATATGGTTCCCTAACCATATGATCTGAACACATAGCCATGAGTAACCCCCTGACCATCACTGGGTGTGGCCCAAAAACCAAAAAAAAAGTTATTTTTAATTAACTTGTATTCAACAAGTTTGGATCTGAGAGTACTTTTATTTAAAAAAAACCTAATAATACCAAACTACAAAATAACGTCTACCATTTTTTTGTGGGTAGGGGTAGGGCCACATCTGGCAGCACTCAGTTGTTACTCCTGGCTCCCTCTAAGCCTTAGGAATAGCTCCTGGCAGGCTCAGGGAACCATATGGGATGCTGGAAATTGAACCCTGGTTCATTTTGGGTTGGTAAGGCAAATGCCCCTTAAATGCTGTGTTATGGCTCCAGCCCTTAACATCTACCTTTGAATATCTACCTAACACAGCTGGAAATCAACCTGGGTTATATTGCATATGAGAATTGAGCTTGTAAAGAGGCCAGAGGCCATATATTCAGGCAGTAAGTCTCTTTCGCTGAGCTTTGTGCTCTTTTGGTCTTTAAAGATCTTCTCGGCTTCTCAGTGTTTTTTCACTTCCTCCCCAGTTTGACCTCTTTCCTTTTTCCCAAGCTAATTCCTTCAATGAACTTAAACTGTGGAGTAAAATTCAGGAAGGGAGGCTATTTTCAAACAATTTCTAGTTCAAGTTCTGACTAGAAACCTACTTGGCTAATATGCACTAGTTTTCTCAGCTGCCATAGCAAAGTACCACAGACTTGGGTGGTATAAACAATAGACATCTTTGCTTCCTCATCATTTTTGGCTGCTGGAAATTCAAGACTTGAGTGTTGCAAGGGGAATGTTCTTCCCAGTGCTTGCTCTTGAGGCTTCTGTCCTCAGCATTTCGCTTTGCTTTTTTCTCTGTGCCTGTGTCCTACTTTCTTCTCATAAAGATGCATGTTGCGCAAGGACCCATCACATGGCCTCATTCTACCTTATTGTACCTCTTTCAAGGCTCACACCAAATATAATCTTATTCTTTCAGCTTATCACAAAATTGAAGTACAGAGTAAAAGCATAAATGCAGCAGGATGGAAGAAATCAAATGAAAATTGCAGACATTAATGTGCCACAAGGAATCAGTTTGGCACTTCCAGTTACTTAGTCAGCAGTCACCTAACCCTCTGACTTTGAATTCTGCTTTGACCTTTGAATATTTTTCTTGCTTTCTTAACCAAGGCAAGGCATTAGCGATATATCTGGTATGGTTAATGCTTGAATGGTATGAATTGAGAAGAAAGTGGCAGAAGTTTTAAGTTTAGGTTGGTTTGTTAAATAACAATATTTGACTCTTAAAATATTAATATGACATTGCTTTACAACACTGATTGACATTCAATATAGCTTCCCACATTATCACTTGTCCAGGGGTCCTCAAACTATGGCCCACGGGCCACATGTGGCCCACTGAGGATATTTATTCGGCCTGCTGGGTGTTGTTGCTACTGCTGTCTGTCCTTCCAAGCAGTAGACTCAACTGCGGCCTGCAGTGCACATGTGTCGAATGTATGCTGCACTCTCTGACTCCCCTCCTTCTGTCTGTCTCTAGACTCTCCATCTCAGTATTTCCAACTAGATCTAGACTAACTGAGGCACACTTGCATCACTTGCTATGACTGGCAGTGACAAATATGGAACCGGAAATTGACTATCTCATTAGCCACCCTAAAGCATGCCCAAAGTTCCCATAGAAATACTGGTGAGACAAAATAGAGGAGGATTGGAAGGTCCAGCTCACAACATGAAGCTCACCACAGAGAGTGATGGGTACAGTCACAGAAATAATTACACTGAGAACCATCATAGCAAAATGAATGAAGTAGAAAGCCTGTCTAGAGTACAGGCCACTGTGGGGTGGGGAGGAGGGACACTTGGGACATTGTTGATGGGAATGTTGCACTGGTGAAGGTTTTACATATATATATATATATATACATATAAATACATACATATATATAATGCTAAACAATAAAAAAATAAAATGTTTCAAATGAGGTTCTAATTCTTACCACAGGCTGTGTTCTTTACACTGACTTTATAGAAAGAGGAGGTACAGTAAATACACCCCATATACACCTCAACCCAGGCCCTTTGCCTCCTGGTCTGTATTGTGAATTGGGGAACAAAAGAAAAGACTAAAAAGAGGTCTATCAATTGTATTAGTTAATTAATACTTGAGAAAAATAAAAGAAATACTGGTAAGTTGGTTGATTTAACTTCACTTATTCTTCATTTTAAATATTATATTTGTTCCCGAAATTTTTTACTTCAAAATAAGATATGCACAGCATGCATAGGAATTTGTTCATATATACATGTATATATATGTGCATGTATGTATACATATATATACATATATATATATAACTATAGTCTATCCTCAAACAGTCTGAGGGACAGTGAGCTGGCCCCATTTAAAAAGTTTGAGGACTTTGGTTCCAAACCCACCACCAAAGATCTATCAACTATTATTTTTATAGCTTATATACTTACAGAAATAAGTTGCAAGTTATATACGTTCTGTGTATTTCACTACCTCTTACAACTGGAGTACATTTGTATCAGTGGCTTTGAGTGGTCCATTCAAAGACCTATGTCATGGATAAAGGGATAAGAATGCAGGCTCTGAGGTCTGTGTTGAGTTTGAATCCTAGCTCAGATGTTTATTGTATTGGGAAAATTAACCTCTCAATGTTTTGAAAAATAGTACTACTTTCCATTACTTGGTGCTGCTATTCTGATTCCATTGAAAGTATTCAGAAGAGGGGTCGAAGAGATAGCACAGCGGTAGGGCATTTGCCTTGCATGCAGCAGATCCGGGACGGATGGTGATTTGAACCCTGGCATCCCATATGGTCCCCCAGATCCCGCCAGGAGCGATTTCTGAACACAGAGCCAAGAGTAACCTCTGAGTGCTGCTGGGTGTGACCCAGAACACAAAACAAAAACAAAAACGAAAAAAGAAAGTGCTCAGAAGAGCCCCCGATCCATATTAAGTGAAAGTAAATGTCAGCTTTTCATTTGTTATGTGGCAGCCAAGAAATTTATAAGTTCTTCTTAAAATAATTCATAATCATTGGATGACTTGAGGAACTGTTTTATTCTCAAAGTCGCACTCCAAATTGAAATAACTACCTCCTTTACTATCTGAATGCCAGATCTCTGAAGACCTAATCCATTTAAAATTAGAAAGTCTCTTGGAATAGCTGAGAGAGCAGTCAAAAAGTCTGGGACTTTATAATATAGCTTGGTCCTTGGACCATCACTTGGCCCCTATGGACTCTTACACACATTTACAGCAGCCTTGCCTCTTGGGTTTTACAGGAACAGCAAATTAAAAAGTAAAAAAATAAAATGCTTAAAAGCGATCATGCTGGCAGAAGCAAGAAGTGACAGCTGACAGTTTGTCAGCTAAGAAAGAAGGAAGAAAATTAAAAAGCAGAGCAAACAGTCCCTCACAGCTCAATAACCCCTAGGGATACCCACATACACCAAGATTGATGTTCCGTCTGCTGACCTGCAGACCTGGCTCCTCGCCATGGCAATGACCTCTACCCATGGGGATGCCTCTCCTCAGAGCCTCCTCTCTCTTTCCTTCTACATCTAGTCAGTTATCAGATCCTTCTCTCTTTTTCAATTTTTATTTAGGCATCATGATTTACAACACTGTTACTGATAGGGTTTCATGCCTATCATGTTTCAATAGCACATATTACTCCTAGAACATCAGTTGCCCTCCTCCAATGATGCCTTGATTTTTCTCATGCACTTTCCTTCACCTACACCTAATTCTGAGACCAATTCTCAGTTACTATTGTTTTTGTTTTTTTGTTGTCTCCTTTATGCCACATGTATAAGGAGATTTATTTGAACAAGTCACACTTCTTCTGACTGACTTCATGATACTCTTTTGTTCCATTCTTGGGGACCCAGACCTGGAAGTGCTCAGGGCTTACTCCTAGCTCTGCACTCAGGGATCATGAATAGTGAGCTCAGTAATCAAGTTGGGAATCAAGCCTGTGTCAGTCTCTTGAGAGGCAAGAGCCGGTCTCACCAGACTATTGCAGTGACTGGACTAATTATTTGATTGCATAATTGCTTACAGCTGAATAGTATTCCATTTTGTATCTATACTGGGCACCACATTCTATCAGTCTGCTTTTAAAAATATCCCTAAGTTCTGATGACTGACAAAGGGTGGAGGAATACCCTAAAATATTAACACATGACTCTCAGTGTTTTGCTTTGACATACCCTCCCCCAGGAGGATATTTTTATTGTTTAGTGAACAATTGCACCAGAATAGTTCACCTGGCCTCCTTTCTGTAGTCCTCTTAACTCAGGGAAATAAGATCAAGGGGTAGGACACATACACACACACATACACACACATGTTCCTATTATGTAGTAGGCAACATATGCTCTTCATTCTGTTCAAATAATTAAAAAAGATTCGCTTAATTTGGAAATAAAAATTGCTATTTTAAGTTATTTGAGAAAATGAGATTAAACATCTGGATTTAAAGTGAATTAAAGAATGTTGCATAATTGACTCAGTAATTCAGACCCCAAATAACACTTTCCATTCAACTGGGTAGAACATTGTGGGCAAACTGAGGTAAGTCTGTGGCTTGGAGAAGCACTGATGTTCTTCACTGGGAACAAAGGCTTGTGTTCCCTTTTCTGTTCTTCATCTTAGGCTAGTTTTCTCTACATAAGACATCAGGAGCCTGATTAAACATTAAGCCAGTAGGGTTTTCTTCCATAAAGGAAAATCCTACCCTTCTGATTCTTTGCTATTCTGATGCACAAGTCCTCCAAAGTGGCTGGAAGTTGAATCCTACTTTCAGGCTGGCTGTTCATAGTGAATGTTGGGTTTACCAGTAGGAAGCAGCTCCATGAGGCTGCCTTTAACTGATGGAATAGTGGAGTTCTCTGAATAGCAGGGGGTAGTGTCTATGTTCACATCTGGACTTGTTATTTTCCGCACCCTTTATCAGAGACTGAACTCCAGGAGAGCCATTAACGCAAAAGCCACAAAGAATTTCAGATCCATATCTTAATAGACTCCTTATTATTTTCACTTTTCTTTAACTCTGAACTGAATGCAAATGTGCTTAGTATCCTTAATACAGGCATTTCTAATATTCAGCATCCTCCTGATCATTAGGTTGATAAAGTGCCTTCCAATTATGAATCTTAAATGGAGCATGTTGGCAGCTCCAAAGCAATTTGCTTTTAGCCTGGAAACCTTGTAATAAGGATATTAGATGACTCCATTTTGGTATGTGCTTGCTGTGGTTGTTCTAGGGGCATCTTTCTTTAATAACTGCCAGTCATTGACAAAATATTGCTGTCACCACCCTGTCATCAGCTCCATTGCTACTAGTTAGACCGCTGTCCTGGGTTTTCCTTTGTGGTCTGTATGCACCATATCACTCCCCATTCTTTCTGAGAATCTCACTGCTCTCTGGGGTTTTCATGTCCTGGGATCAATAATGCTCAGTGTCTGTGTTCCAATGAATCACTCAGTCTCTAAGCAGCACCTCAGAGGACCATGTTGTTTTGCTCTAAGACAGACTGCCAAGACACAGTGACATTTTCCCTGTGATTTCTCAGAACATTAAGGAGCAAGTAGGTAGGATAAGTCATAGAATCTTGTGAGAATAATGCCTCCCAATGGAAGTAAAACACAGGGGTGGTCAGAGTTCCCTGGGCAATTTATCAGCCAAAAAGAGATTTTACTCTTCAAACCTATTCACCCACCGCCCACTCTCAGCTTTCCCTTAATTTCTCAGAATAAGGCCTATTGAAACTCCAACCTTATTCAGTTTTGATTTTAGCTCAAGATGTACTTGCATTCTGAGCAAGAGACTAAGAGAATGAGAATGCTAAAATGCTTCTACCTTTTATTTTTTCCTCTTTCAATGCTTTGGGTCAAGCATTTAGTGGAAGTTGATGCAAATACAATACTTTTGCTTTCAATTGACAACCTAATTTATAAAAGAGAAAGGCATGGGGCTGGAGTAAGAGTATACCAGGTAGGGTTTTGATCCCTGACATTCCATATAATCCCCTGAATTTATTAGAAGTGATCCCTGAGCACAGATGGGTATGGCCCCAAACCAAAACCCAAACCCAAACCCAAACCAACAAAAACAAGACTTAAATTGGCCAAAGCTTAAATTACTTACACTTTTCAGATATTTTGAAAACAGTGCTTTTTTTTTTTTCCCATTTTTTGTTTTTGGGCCACACCTGGTGGCATTCAGTGGTTCTAGCTCTGTGCTCAGAAATCGCTTCTGGAAGGCTCGGGGGACCATATAGAATGCTGGGGATTGAATTTTGGTCTATCCCAGGTTGGCGCACGCAAGGCAAACACCCTACTACTGTGTAATCTCTCTGGCCCCCATATTCTCTATCCTAATTTTCTCTTTGTGCCAGGACTTTTCTTCTGATTTTTTTTTTTTATAAACCACATAGCATATATGTAAATGATGTTAGAGAAATGCGTTCCACCTCTCTTCTGAATGCCTGTAAATGAAAAGAAAAAAATAGTATATTTCTTTATAATTCAACATAAATTATTTAAAGGGGTTTTTAGCATATTTAACCTCTATTTTCTTAAAAAAGATAGAATATGGTAAAATTTTAATGAAACTTTATTTAAGGTCAAATTCAATGGCAAAATGAGAATATTAATGTAAATTGAAATAGTTTCAAAAGTCATATATTAAATTAACTCAAAACAAACTTATTCCTAAAATGTCAGGGCCAGAAAGAAGAAACTTTATGGGAAATTTACCTGAAATATACAATACTAAAATTTTAATTATTGGATTTATATTAACAGTTCTATAATGAAGGTAGAAAAGCTTAGCTTTAAAAATAGTAATAAGCTTAAAAACAAGTAAGAAGATTGGATTTGTGTAAGTTGCAGAAATTGGTGGCCTCTAGGAGGGGTTTGGAAGGAAAAAAAAAGAAATTGGTGGGCTCTAAAAAAAGATACTATATGGTCGAATATAAGCTGATCTAGAATAAGATGACTCCCAAATTTACCCTAAAAACTGGGAAAACTTAGTTCTACTAGAGTATAAGCCAAGGTGGAAAATGCAGCAGCCATTGGTAAATTTCAAAAATAAAAATATATATCCAAAACAATTACAATAATTGAGGAATCAGTAGGCTAAATGATTTTCAATATTTATTGCTAAAGAAAAACTGTAAACTAACAACAATAACTTTAAAACTTTAAATAAATAAAGTGCAGAAGACCTTAGCTTAACAGGTAATCAAGCTAAATCACAAAGAACAAAACCACAAAACTCGAACTATCTAATTCTGCCTCCTAATCAGAGGGAGAAGCAATGGAGACACCAAGTCCAATCAGATATAAGATCACCAAGTGGGGCCGGGCGGTGGCGCTGAAGGTAAGGTGCCTGCCTTACCGCGCTAGCCTTGAACGGACCGCGGTTCGATCCCCCATGCCCCATATGGTCCCCCAGGCCAGCCAGGGGCGACTTCTAAGCGCATAGCCAGGAGTAACCCCTGAGCGTCACTGGGTGTGGCCCAAAAACCAAAAAAAAAAAAAAAAAAACACCAA
>PVKC010038029.1:0-12832 GCA_004027635.1 Crocidura indochinensis
CACAGTCTAGTATCTTCCCAAAAGAGCTGACTTATAACACCATTTGGAATTAAGTAGTAATCCTTTCTTTGAATATTTGAAAATTGGATTCCTCTAATATGATGCCTATGCCATCCAAATAATAAATAATTTTACTTTATTCTAAAATAAAAGCACTCTGTAACTTGTTAATAATCTTAATAAAGAACTGCCATATCCCAAAACTGAAACTTTAATTATAGATATATTCTAAATGAAGTGAGGAAAGAGTCTTAGAGATGAGTTTGAATTGCAATAAAGAACACTTTATAATGCAATGTCCTAGTTATCTTGCCTCTGAAACTCTGTACTTGTTATTTCCTCTCACTAAAGTAGCCTTCCCAATTTTGTATTTATGCCTTGCTTTACAAGCAGGAACTAGATAATGATAAGTTTTAACCTTCCCAAAGAAATTAAATTGGCCAATTTAACATTTTCAAAAGTAAAGCAAACTACAACCTATAGACTTCTATGATGCTATTGTAGAGTCATAATTGTGGGTGATTGTATGAGTGTTCAAAGAATGAAAACACCTGTATAGTTTTCTATAATTCAGCTTTATATCCCCTTCCAGGCAGACAGAAATCTCAGACTTATGAACTTGTATCAACAAAGATGCTGTCTAAGAAATATCAAACACTATATAGACTACATGTTAGTAAAACTAAATCTTTATTATTAGCCTACACAAATTTTGGAACCATGTATTATACAAGATGCTTTGAAATTTAATAACAAATGGAAGATAAATCCAATACTCAGCAGTTTCATTTATGAATTTATTGTTTCATGACATTTAAATGTTATATACTATTCTGTTTCATATATACAATTAAAATCATAAATAGTATTTTAAAATTTGTGTGCATGTATGTTTCTGGGTGTCAACACTTTCTGCAGCATTTAGCACATTCTAAGCATGAGACAAATGTCTACTATGTAAATCAGGAACTGAAGAGAATGAATGCACATTATCAATTTGCCAATCAATTTGCAATTACCATGTACAACATAGAGTTCATCATTTATCTAGGTTATGTTTTTATGTAGATAATGTATATGGAATAAGTTTCAATATCTACTTTATGCAAATAACAAAATATTTACTCTTAATTTATATCACTTCTTCCACCATGGCAGACATCTTTTAGTCAAGTCACAATGCTGAAAAATTTAGAAATGGAAAACTTAGTTGCTTCCATATATATAGGTTGATTTTTCTCTGCAGAATTTAATAAATAAAACTCATTTTTCTTAATTAAAATGTTTCATGGTTAGAAAGTATATAATGACTGTAAAATTGTGATCCGCATAGCATAGTTCCAGATAAAACATTTATGAATGTTTTCATTCTTTGACCTAAGATGTGGAAATTTTCATATTCCTTTCAAATCCACTCTGAAAATTAGAAAGAATAGTTTACCACACATATCTATGTGCATGCATATAATAGATAGGTATACCCATGTGTCTATATCTGTACATATGAATGTAATTTATGCATATTTCCTCATAAAAGGATGCACCTATTGAGCTGTCTTTTATAATGAAGATAGGCATATTGAAATTCTACAATTACTTTTAAATTAAAGACTGATATATTAGATTAAAATATAATACAGAGAGGCCAAAGATGTGGCGCTAGATGTAAGGTGTCTGCCTTGCAAGCACAAGCCTAGGACAGACTGCAGTTCGACCCCCAGGTGTCCCAGATGTCCCTCCCAAGGAGACAAAGTAGTACTTTATACCTGTAGCAGGCTACTTTTATTTATAGCGGCCTTTTATTTAGTAATATGGAGCCTAATTTGTTATTAGTTATTAAAATCCAATTTCTTATTAGACACTGTATATCTAGTCTTCTGTTTCTAATCTGCAGTGAATAGCTATAATTTTTAACCCAACAAAGCATGAAATATGTAAAGAAGGCACATTCAAAGTTATGCCAGTGGAGAAAGAATTAAAATGGTATAGAAGCATTTATGTCTTTATATGAATAACATATAAATACTAAATAATATGCATAAATTCTAAGTTTACATAAACAGAGATCTTGTATTAATATAAGCCTACAATAACAAATACATATAATATATGACATCTAAATAGAATTAAATGGTAGAAATTGTAATAAATTAATACATTAATAATATAAATATATTATATTTGAGTTTTTTGGGGGTGGGAGTGTTCAACATAGTGGTGCTCAGATTTACACTCAAAAATCACTACTGATAGTTCTGAGTGACCATATGTGGTGCCTGGAATAGAACACATAGTGGCCCTGAAGAAAGAAAACAGCCTACCCACTGCATTATTAGTATGACTCTAATTGATTTCTGAATAGATTATTAAATTTGAATTATGTAGCATAGGTTGGTTAAATATCTCCAGTGAAAAAGCTTTAAACACCTGCAGCTAGTTATACATAAAGAAATATAGATGTGGTATACAGAAAAAAATAGATTAAATTTGGAAAAAAAACATATATTTAGTTGGAAGGTTAGGTATATATATAACAGCAGTGAGATTATACTTCTATATATATTTAAATACTTGAAGATACTTAAGAAAATAACTGGAATTCAGACATGTTTTTAAAAAATAAGCTCACTGTTTCCTAAGGATAGAGGGAGGGTGGTTATAGGTAAAAGCTATGGACAGAGCTTCACCACTGTCACCTGAAGACTTCCTATAAATGTGATGATCCCCCTATTTCCAAATGCCAATACTTCTATACAGGGTTCTAGTTTTACAATCTCCTTTCCATTATAACTTCATTGATTTTTAAAAATGATATATTGGGATTCTAGTGCAAAATACAGTTTTTTAAATCAATGCAAAATCTTCTGACAGAAAATTATAAGGGTCCACTGAAGCTATACAACACTGAAAATGGGCAATGTTTGATATTGATATAATACCGATCTGTGTGTATGTGTGTGTGTTTTAAGATTCTCTATTCTGAAAGAAACAAAGCAGTCCTCTGAAATGTAGTTGCTTTTTTTTTTCAAAATTTTTTTCAAATTATATGGCTGCTTTACACTATTTTTAGGTAGGAAATCTTCCACTTCTATTATTAAGTTGCCACAACTTTTAAAAGGAATATTTTACTACCTCCTTTCACATTGGGTAATACTTTTGCTGCCAGCACATTTAGAAGGTCATTTCTATCATGTTCTCTTTCAATGCAAGAGTGACATTTAGACACAGAGCTCCTCCCTAGAACACTCTTCTTGCTCTATTGGATCACACAGGCAGCTGGAGTACAAAAACAGTCTTCTCTAATAGTTTAGTATTCAGAAGAACCTGTCAGGGGTACTGAAAAAGGAGAAAAGCTTCCTGATCTATGTACAATCATTTATAATGTAGACAGCCATGTGGAGATTAAAGACTGTAGAATTCTGAAATGAAAGAAAGTATTATTAAAGTCCTTTCCCTTCTAAGTCAGTACATTTCATAATTTTCCACACGTTTTTTTTTAAAGTAAACAAGTTTATCTAAAAGCATTCTATTCCTGACACTATCAATGTGGGAAAATATTTAAAAAAATCAGAATTTAAATTAAGTATAAAATACTACACAGTTTTTCTTAGGAAACTCCTTAAAAAAGATATCTCCTTTCCTGCAACTCTAAGAGACTAAATAGATGGCATAACTGGAACACCTTTTGTCAGAAAAGTGACAGTTTAAGAATCTGGTATAAGGACCAGGGCAATAGTAGAGTGAGTAAGGTGTTTACCTAGCAAAAAGGCAGTGCAGTTTTGTTCTCCCACATCCCATATGGCCCCTTCACCACAGTCAAGAGTATTGCCCCTGGGCAGAACCAGGAATAAACTCCGTGCACTGCCAGTGTGCTTACCTCATCCCCCCACAAAGATGCAGGTAAATTGACTCAATTATATTTATTTCTGTTAGTTCAAAAGTCAAACAAATGCATCATAACTTATGTTATTAGCTAAAAGTAAATTTCAGAGTGGATCTCAGAAGTGTGTTCTATTTCTTTCCACATTTTTTTCCACTTTATGCTACCACCATTATCACAATTCATTCTCAATGACTCCTTTTTAAGTATATTAAAATACAATCATCCTTTGCTGACCTAGATTTTAATGATTATTGGCAGGTGTTTGATCTTCATTAAAATATAATATGTCCTGTACAATATGTGTTCAAATATCTTTAGAGAATAGATTAGAAATAAAACTTTTAAATGCTACTTCTGCTGTTATTTTCCATTACCTGTGACTCCTCTCTTCCCTTGACTACAGCCTGCTTTATGGATGCTACTGGATTTTTTTCACAGTGTGTTGTGCAGTTGCCAACTATTATTACTCCGGCTTTACAGGTGTCGAAACAGATGTCAAAAGAGACATTCTGTCAGTTTACAATTTCCTTTGTATCACTAAGTAGAATTGGAGCTGTAACTCTTTTTGGAACTTCTAGATTACATATTTGTTTAAACTGGAAAAGGGTACGTTATAGTTTGATAATGCACTGTAATGAGTGGGTAATACATTTGATTAGCTTAAATGTTCTCTTTATTCATAGGTTAATTTACCCTTATTTTTCAAATTTGTATAGGAAAGCGTATGGACTTTGAGCTTCCAAGTTGTGTATAGCAACAGGAAGTAAATTAAAAGGCAGCGTCATATAATTAGCAAAAAAAAAATGACTTTTTGAACAATTCCCACTATATTTGAAAGTATATCTGTCACAGTTCACCAGATTTCTGTGAGGATCTGCCAAAAAAACCGTGACTGCAGGGCTAAAGCACTGGGGCAAGGGGTAAGGCATCTGCCTTGTCCGCACAAACCTAGGACAGACCTAGGTTCGATGCCTAGGCATCCCATATAGTCCCCCAAGCCAGGAGTGATTTCTGAGCACATAGCCAGGAGTAAACCCCGAGCGTCACTGGGTGTTACACCCCCAAAACAAAAAGAAAACCAAAGAAAACACAGTAACTGTTTCTAAGAAATCATGGATTTGTTTTAAAGATGTTAAGATAAATCCCAGAGAGAACAATGATAGATATGAAAAGTCATATGTGGAAAAAGTGGACTGGCATGTCCTGAAGCATAAAGAAGAGCCTATTTCTAGCCTTCATTAGGAAAGTATTTCTTATCAGGTTTTTAAATTTTATCCACCATTATTTGGCTACCAAAAGCAGATATAAACCCACCTCCTTTGAGATATGAAAATAAGAATTAGGTATTATTAGATGTAATAATTAAGTGATTAAGCTTATAAGCTTAATAGTTATAAAGAACATGTTTATTAAATAAAATGATCATTATCTCATGTCTTAAATATTTTCATTAGTAAAGAAGAGAATGACAAATGATCTTCAGCCTATGTTGAAGCAGAATAACTGAAAATCAAGTACATTATTTGATAGATGCACATCATACAATTAAAATATTTTAGAAACTATTCTTAGTTATATATTTATCATTCCTAATTGCTCACTCTTTTGCAATATTATATTTTATATTAATGAACAGATTTGCAATTAAAATTATACTGTAAGATTTAATTATATACTTGTACAGCTTTTAGATGGCACTTTGCCATTAGAACAAAATCAATTTAGAGAATCTTTCTAAATAAGATGCAATCTATGTAGCCTTTAAGGTTTTCCTATGACATGTTAAGCTGACAACAGAGGAATCAAAATCAAAATAACATTAAAATTTCTATGACAATTAATAATATTTGTCTTGTTGAAAATAAGCAAATAAATACATTTGTTTAGGAGCCATAGATGTTTTATATTTGTAGAAAAAGTTTTACTTCTATCAGAAATATGTTCAGAGGATACCAGAAAGTATGGATTTTAAGAATCTCACATTCTGCTAGCTTTTCACACCTTTAGTTATTAAATTAAAAGAAATGGTAAGCAATTCTATTTTAAAGCTATAAAACTTTCATCTATTTTATAATATATAACATAATATCAAAGCATTTTAAATCAGAGCATAGGTTTTACAGTACTTCCAAATCAAAGGAGAAATAATAGCAAAGTTGTTTGCACATAATAAGATCATAATATTCTTTATGTTAGAATCATGATCAAACAAAAGAATGTTAGAAGATATTCTGGGGCCCGGGAGATAGCATGGAGGTAAGGCGTTTACCTTTCATGCAAAAGGTCATCGGTTCGAATCCCGTGCCCCATATGGTCCCCCTTGCCTGCCAGGAGCAATTTCTGAGCATGGAGCCAGGAGTAACCCCTGAGCACTGCCGGGTGTGACCCAAAAATCAAAAAAAAAAATAAAATAAATAAAGAAGATATTCTGTTTTCTTTAACAATAATATAGAATGAGTTGAACTCAACTGAGTTCAATTTTAATACTTTATTATTCAATATCTTAAACTGTGCTTTTATTAAAACAGTATTCAGGTTGATATTATATGAGCTGAAAGGCTTTTTATAATATTCATAAAAATCTAAACAAGTTTTCTGAATCTATAGATATCTTAACAGCAAGTAAATAAGAACTTCTCTACATGAATGACTGTATGTCTTTAAAAGTGAGTTATAATTATCTTCTCAAACTTATTCAAAATATTATAAAACTTCTAAAATAATATTCCTAAAAGATATCATAAGAAGTTAATCTTCTAAAATTGAGTTCATTCTGAGTATTTATCAGTTTATATAATGCTTACTGGAGTCCAACTAAGCTTAAAATAAAATATTTGTCCTCTAAGTCAGAATTTAATAGTGAGATAAAATTTCATAGTTAATTGATTCACTGAGCCAAAAGAGACATAAATTATCTCTTCAATGGCAAAAGAAGTAAATCAAAGGGTAAAAAGTCCAAAGATATTTTGCATGCATCATAACTTTAATTTCCACAGCATCTTTCCTAGATAGGGTGTAACTAGTAAGCATGACATTTGCAAATAAGAAAACAACATGAAATACTTTCTCTTAGTTGCTGTATGAAGGCTTAACAACTTAGAGATCCATTTGAGAAAATTGAAATCTTGAATATATCTGTCATGATAAATGGTGGTTGGAAGTCACAAATAAATCTGCTAAACAATTCCTGAAGGATACTTATATAGGTCACTGAAGTGCTGTGACATTGTAAATCCAAAAGTTGTTTATGTATTAAGGGTAAAGAATAGATTAAAATAAATATTTAATATCAGAAACAGAGGGAAATGAGCAGGCAGTATTCCTCACCAGCGAGAGGAAGAATATAATACTGATGCAGAATGGGGAGCAGAATTTTCTGGAGCTGCTGAATTTTAAGATAAAACTAAGATGAAAGAGTTCCTCAAAGCCCATTCAAATTTACTATTTGAGATATATATCTTTTAGTGGAGAACTGGGATGCACAAGTTGGCTCTTAGGGCTAATTTTTTTCTTGTTCTGTGCTCAGACGTGTTATAAACAGGGTCATACAAATAGGTGTCTTATGCACTGTAGTATCTCTTTGCTAGGAAAGAGACCTTGACATTTGTTTGTATGTTAGTTTTTGGTGGTACCCAGCAGTGTTCAAGGTTTATTCCTACCTTGATAGATGAGTCATTTGCAAAGCAAATTACCCTACCACTGTATTACCACCACTACTATAGAACCAGTCCCTTAAATTTAAGGAGCAATCATACTTTAGAGTTTCAAAGAATGTCTCCTTTGCATCATGGTGATAATGATGGCAATCTCTACCTGCTTATCTATGAGAAGTTTGAGACTTACATCTGCATCATCCAGATTTCTTTTTATATTTTGATCAATAACCTCTGATAAATCTCCTTTGCCTCAGTATCTTCTTAATAGCTAGAGACTGATAATATTTAAGGTGTTATTTGGTCAATTTAAGGAACTTCCCGGGGGGCGTGGCAGTGGCGCTGGAAATAAGGTGCCTGCCTTGCCTGCGCTAACCTAGGACGGACCGCCGTTTGATCCCCGGTTCCCCATATGGTCCCCCGTGCCTGCCAGGAGTGACTTCTGAGCGAATAACCAGGAGTAACCCCTGAGCGTCACTGGGTGTGACCCAAAAACCAAAAAAAAAAAAAAAAAAAAAGGAAATTCCCAAATACTGTGTTCCCTATTTTAAACTATTTAATCTTTTAATTGGTGGTACTAGGCAGTTGACTGCATTATTTAAAATAATTTCCTGAGAGAATTATAGACATAAGAAAAATATTATGGAAATTTGATGCTAACAAATAAAGAATAAATGAACCTTTACTCCAAAGTAAGAGATTAGAGAGAACATCTGGGCTTGCTCTCTTTGTGTTCATATACCACACTTGATGTGGGTTTCTCACTCCTGGAGGCTATCTATAATTAAGTTTTGAGTCTAGTTTAGGATAATTATTTTTAGTGCTTAGATAATACTTGCATACTCCTAATTAGTATTTTGTTGAATTTATGTAAGTTAGCATTAAAGTCTGCTTCATAAAAAACAGAGACATGCTGAGAAAAATATCTCTGATGGACAAGCATAGGGTCTGACATCTTGATTTAAGTTGTCTGAGATATTAATTACTTACATCTTCTAAAGAGTCCATTGCTAACCTCTTTCACACTGCTTTTGCCTGAGAACAAGGAATGTATTGAATAATGACATTTTACTATGGTGTCATCCCCATAAATTAAAAATGGAGGGACTTTTGTTTACCAAATACTAATTATCTACTATTAATCAGCTTTTACTTCAAGAAGCTGTGTCAGACAAAAAGTCAAAGGGTAGATGAAAATTTATTTTCTCCCTATATAGTACTGTATTTCTAGAATAAGACAAGCGGAGTTGAAAAAGCAACTATTATGAATAGAAATTGAAACAACCATGAATGTCTCCTGTTAAGCTTTTGAACTTGAAAAATATATCACTTAATTATCCGAAACCCTTTTCATTATAGTTTCTGTTTATAGAATTAAATATGTAAGTGATATAATTCAAGTCAAATGCACATTAAACAGTCCTGGGATACAACAGCTCCAACTTTAGAAATAATAAGATATTTTAGCAAAATTTAATGTTCTTGTCTAATCTAGTCTTCTTCAGATGAGACAGGTTTACAAGTAGCATTTTAGCATCAGAATATGAAAAGAGCAGGTAGCAAAAAAGTATAATATGCTCTTTATATTTATACCTTATATAAAGTTATTGAAGTTAAATAGAAATCAGATTTATTTTCTTTCAAAATATTATTTTCCTTTAATAGGAAATTCAAGACTTAAGGAATTCCTTCTAAATTCAAAACTATTTTCTTTGCTATTCTAAAAATATTATGTAAAGTGACCTAAAATTGACATTTCCATTCTATATTTATTAATTGTAATTTAATGAGCATTTTATCATTGATTGTGGTAATGTTTCTAGTTCAATTTTATAAAATGGGAACTTCACTCTACTATCACTGTTTTAAAGCATCACCTTGCATATATTCACACAGACAGAATACTCATTCAATTTACCCAATGCTGTTACCTCAGGAGAGAAATTCTTAATCTACAATTAGAAGAGATATTTTCCTGTGGCAAGAAGTACATTTTACTAAAACATGAAAGAAAGCTTTCAAGTTCGCAAATAGATTTACCAATAAAAAGAATGTTCTTGGTTATTTAAGGCAAATATATGACAAAATATTCTTGACTTTCCAAAACAAATCTAATGGAACTTCTGATGTTAATATCTCTTTTTTTATTATTCAAGATTCTTTATACCTCATCTTGCAGGAAATGCATAACAAACTTCTAATTCATTAGCATCAATAGATGCTAAGAAAAGTTGAATCACACAGAATAAAATTTTTTACAATTTCTTTTTACAAAGTTTATCTCATGAAAAATCTGTGTTGCCACACGGATTAGAGAACACTGTCTGGCCACAATGTAGGTTTCAAAAAATTAAGAAAGTAAGAGAGGTAGAATTCTAGTTTGTTTATCCCTCTCTGATCTGTTATTATCCTGTGCTGTTATTATTTGATTATTAATATAAATATATACACAGAACTTATAAAAATTTCATTTTTTTCAAAAAAATTCAAGAAGACTCAAATTTTATTTTTTATTTTTATTTTTCCTCAATA
The DNA here is from genome assembly GCA_004027635.1 of Crocidura indochinensis. Classification (NCBI taxonomy): domain Eukaryota; kingdom Metazoa; phylum Chordata; class Mammalia; order Eulipotyphla; family Soricidae; genus Crocidura; species Crocidura indochinensis. The sequence goes on from PVKC010038029.1 coordinate 10,069, forward strand.
GGCTATCTTTTTGTCATTGCCAACAAGAACATAAAAGTCCACAGCTCAGGACAAGAAATTATAATTAGGACAAGTTAGCAATATATCATTTTTATATTTGGGAGGAAACAGCAGGCAGTACAAGGGGATTAATCCTTTTCCTGCACTCAGGGATTCCTTTTGGAATACTCAGGGAGATTGCATGTAAGGAAAACACAATACCGGCCATAGAATCTCTTTAGTCAAAATGTTATCTTTCTATTTTTCCTTTTTAAATATAATAATAAGTTCCTCATTTAGAAAAGTTTTTTTTTTTATCCAAAGTTATTTTACCTCATTTTGGAATCAGGTTAAAAAAAGGAAACTGTGTAGAGACTCTAGACATAAAAGAAAATATAGCAATTTATTCGACTTATATCACTTCCTACTAGGATAAGGCTTATCTCTGAAGTTTCCTCCCTTGACCTAACAAGTGAAAGCAAATCTTTTTCAGATCTAACAGGAATCTTGCAGACACCATTTGGTGCACCTGGAAGAAACAATAAGAAATTGAGCATAAAACCCACAAAATGTAAGTGGCCAAGGAAAACAATATGTGTGTGTGTTTGAGTGTGTGTGTTTGAGTGTGTGTGTGTGTGTGTGTGTGTGTGTGTATTTGTAAGGTCTAGTGCTATTTTTTTCTATCCAGTATATGATGAAGCATAAGATTCTAGAAAACTTGATACTATGAAAAATTAGCATCCAGTCAGAAGATTCTGTGTCACAACAGGCCTGAAATAATCATCTCCAGAATAGTGTAACTACACTGTAAACTACAGTTGGGTAAAGAGGATATTAATAAAACTAATGTGAGACCCAATGGTCTATTTTCTATGGTGTATTTTCTCATATGCAGAGGTCAGAAAAATATGCCTCCTATAATGAACATAGAAAGACATCACTGAGATACCAAGCAACTGGCAAAATAAGTAGAAAAATAATTAGTAATGCTTAATTATAATTGTAAATAAGAGTAATCTTTAAACAAAACCCATAGGAGAGCAGAGACCTCCTGCTGTGTCTGTCTTTCTCTAGCTTTATCTAAATCCTTCTCTAAACTATCCTATATATCTATATTCTATATATTATGTGTTCTATATATTTATATATCCTATATATCTATATCACTCTATATATATACATATATCAATCCCTTCATCTACTTACATACATATCTATACATTTTTGCTTGGTTTCACTTTTTGTTTAGATTCTGTGTATAAACCCTGACATGCTCAGGGATTACTCTTGACACTGTAGTCAAGGAATAATATGCAATACTCAAGCTTGAGTTATCTGTGTGTTAAGCAAGCAACCTATCCACTGCATAATTCCTCCAGCAGTATATCTTATGTCTTTATTTTGTCTATTAAATATACTTACATATTAGTCTGGGGGGCCAGATTCCCCCATGCCAGAGGAACTCTTCAGGAGCACCTCAGGTAAGCTGGGCCCTGGGGGAGGATTTGGGGTGGAGGGCAGCTCCACCCCCTATGCATTCACAAGCAGCAGGGGCCAGAGCTGTGCCCAGAGCCCCCACAAGCCAGGAGTTCTCTTCCTCTTGTACTGGCATGTGGGGTGGTGCACTGGGATGGACAGCTAGCCCGAGGACCCCCCGGACTACTCATTAGTCTGGGGGGCCAGATTCCCCCACGCCAGAGGGGCTCTTCACGAGCACCTCAGGTAAGCTGGGCCCTGGGGGAGGATTTGGGGTGGAGGGCAGCTCCACCCCCTATGCATTCACAAGCAGCAGGGGCCACAGCTGGGCCCAGAGCTCCCACAACTGCAGACAGTAGTCAAAGTAAGTTCCAGTTATCCATTACAGACCCCCAACTTATGGTCAGTTTTCTTTCATAGCAATTTTCAAAATCAACTACTCTTTTAACCTATCCAAGAATACTCTTGCCTTTGACTATATAAAACGTAACGGAACATCCTATATAAAGACGAATACACTCAAATAGATCTCTGAAATCAATATTTATGTGAACGTAATTTTTCATAAATGTGAAGTCCTTTCTTTCTCCCAAGCCTTAACCTTAAGTATTCATCTATATGATGTATATAGCCCCACTTATTCATTGCCTCTCCATACCAAGAGACCCTTATATTCCCCCATATCCCAACCCTGATGTGTTACCTCCCCTTTATTTACCCCTCTTTTCTCTCAATTCTTACTTAGATAGCCACCAAATCCGACCTCTTCCGCAATTAAGCACCATTCAGCTCCTCAATGAAAGTCACTCTCTAGAATCCCCTTTTCATGTCTCAACAGGAAACCTCAACCAGCAAGTCTGCTGACTCAAACCTCTGACCCCTCTCACCCCCGTCAAACCATGGACTGATAAATCATGCCAGATCAGCTGCAACAAAACTCCCAACTCATGGACAATACAAGACTCTGAAGTTCTGCAAATCATATCTTAAACTGTAAACTAAAGTTTGTGATAAGAAAAAGTGCCCTGACTTCCACTCCCCACAAGAGTATCTCAGAAGACCTCATTGGGAGGCCTATGTTGCCTATGTAAGCCTAATATCATATTAATAATACACCTTAATCTATGTACTCCTAAACATACAGATAACCTCCCCCATCACTTTCTTTTTTCAGATATCTTTCTTTTCCTTTTTTTCCCCTTAATTTATCTTTTTTTTCTTTTTTTTTTAAACTTTTTAGCCCAGTTTCATCTATTTGCTCTATTTTTTATATATGCATACTCCCAGCTTGGGTGCTCCCGGGTACAGA
>PVKC010038030.1:0-12849 GCA_004027635.1 Crocidura indochinensis
TCAGGGTGGGTCCAGAAAGCCACCCTAGAGTAGGGTCCAATCACTGATCAGGGTGGGTCCAGAAATGTTTATACATAGAAATTCCAAATCATGATAAGATTATAAATGTTTACATATGCAACAGGCATTGTCAGAAAATTATTAAGCAACTGTATTCCATTTTTAGTAGAATAATAAGTTGAAATCATAAATTTGATGACAAGGTTTTCTTATGAAAGGGAGTGACTTGTCAGTAATATATGCTAAGTAATATTTAATCACAAATGACTTCTCATAGGATATTTTAAAATTTAACAGTCATATTTGCTTTTAAGTTAGAAGGATTGAGAGTAAAATAAAGTAAAATACTTTATTCCGATAGATCTTACAAGGCACTTTTTCTAAGTTTTCTCATTTTGTATTTAATACAAAGTTGAACCATTAAAATATATGTAAGAAGTCATTTACAGGGGCTGGCGAGGTGGCGCTAGAGGTAAGGTGTCTGCCTTACAAGCACTAGCCAAGGAAGGACTGTGGTTCGATCCCGCGGCATCCCATATGGTCCCCCCAAGTCAGGGGCAGTTTCTGAGCACTTAGCCAGGAGTAACCCCTGAGCATCAAACGGATGTGGCCCGGGAAAAAAAAGTACTTTACAAATGGGTTTTCTTCTAATGGTTTATTTCTATCAGCTAAAAAAAAAAAAATCTAATGAGCATAATACACTGATATTTATCCTTTTGAATAGCATCTATATTTCTAAGCTTTGCAAAGATTGAGTATCCTATTAATATTTGGTGAATAAATTACCGTGAGTTATAAAGATGCACCAAGGAAATTAGAATTAAACTAATTCTGGAATGGTTTAGAATCCATTGTTTATTTTATAATAATGTGCAAAAATCACACAACTTTTCTCAGTGTTATGTTGATCTTTCTAGCTGGATGTCTTTATGTCTTACTATCTTTTGTATTTAAAACCAAATTTGTGTTTAAATCACAAATAATTCTGAAACCAGGTAGTGCAATGTTTTTCTATATAAGTCAGTATTAAAAGAGGATCTCCTATTCTAATTAAGTAATCTTGACATTATGGATTGAAAAAATACTCCAATGGTATTAACACAGGCTCTGCATCTGGAAAGACAGGATTCAATCCCCAGCAATGTATCTGGTGTCCTGAGCACCACAAGGTAACGAACCCTTAAAACAGAGCCAAGAGTAGTTTCTGAACACCACTGAGTATGACCTATTTAACAAAACAAGAGTTTCTTTGCAATCCCAAGGAAGGTTTTTAGAGTTAATATTCAATTAATGCTAATATATTCTTACACTGTCCAATTATGATTTATAAAAACTCCACAATACTAAAATTACTAGAAAAATACTTAGTATGGGGCTGGTGAGGTGGCGCTACAGATAAGGAGTCTGCCTTGCAAGCGCTAGCCAAGGAAGGACCGTGGTTTGATCCCCTGGTGTCCTTTATGGTCCCCCCCAAGTCAGGGGCAATTTCTGAGTGCTTCGACAGTAGTAACCTCTGAGCATCAAACGGGTGTGGCCCATAAAAACAAAAAAAAATTTAATAATATAGATCTATATAATTTAAGTTAGAAAAAATAAAATTTAATGTATATTGTTAGAAGAAGAGATGCATGAGTTTGCAGATGAGGAATATGAAGGATAGAGATGATACAATTTACACAAAGTCAAATGCCTTTTTTAGGGTAGAGTTTGAAGAAGATTTATTTCAGAATAGAATTTAATTGATGATGATCTAGGGTTTTGTTGATTGTTTACCATATGACTGTGTCTAATCTTTTTGTTTTTGTTTTTGTTTTTGGGTCACACCCGGCAGTGCTCAGGGGTTACTCCTGGCTCCATGCTCAGAAATTGCTCCTGGCAGGCACGGGGGACCATATGGGGCACCGGGATTCGAACCGATGACCTTTGGCATGAAAGGCAAACGCCTTACCTCCATGCTATCTCCCGGGCCCCTGTGTCTAATCTTGATTTCTAATTTTTGTTATGTTGATATTATGACAGAGAATTGGGGGAAAAAATTCATGCTGGTTCCTTCTTATATATTATTTGGCGAAAATCCATTAATTTTATATTGATCTTAAATAGAGCAACAATATATACTAAATACTCTGAAAGTTATCACTAAAATAAGTGAGATAAAGCTGGAACAATTCATCTCTTCCAACTTAGATGTGAGGAGGTTTGAAAGACAAAATAGTAATCAATCCAGCATTATATAATGTTTTCATTTCTTAAATTATTCTATTTATCTTTACTTTATGTTTAGGATTATAACATTATTTTGCAACTGATAGCAATATAACCCAAGAAACCAGGCAGAAATTAAGCTACTGCTACAAATAAGTCAAAGAATGTTCACCATGTGCACATACAGATTTTTCAAAAGAGTAGCAAGCTTGCTTCTGAATGTGCATTGCAATGAACTCCAAAGCACTGGACATTGTGAGTAGTTAACTCCAGCTACCTGTCTGACTCTTGCACAAAAAGGAATCAGATTTGGATATACTTAGGGAACTCCTTGGCATTTATATCTAACTTACTTTCTCATCAAATGTGATTGATTTATTGTCAGTCTGATAAAGTATACACTTTCATTTTCCTTACTTATTAGCTTATGTAAACTCCTGCCAAGACTTTACTTTACTAAGGCTTGAAACTAAGAGGTCTCCTGATGCATCCTGGCTTCCCAAGAGAGATTCAACTTCCTAGTATTACAGTTCATTACCTCTTCAATCATATTGCCTTGTCTAGAATGCATGGCATGTAGTATTATTAAACCTCTTTTCAAAGGAGTTATATGTTAGAAATAAAAATGTGTTCTAGTCTGAGAGAAAATCATGATTGATAAAACTTGATTAAGAGTGCTGGCAGCATTTGTCGAATCTCAAAAGGTACATAATATGAGAAAAGATTACACACTCCCTTGAAATGACCTTTTGTGCCACCAATGCTTTAGTCTCTTTGGGTAGACCCTGTCATCTTCATCTTCACAGTACCAGAATAAAAGTGATACTAACATAGGTCCAGTAATCAAATTAGCAACTAAACAAATGATATTCAACAAATATCAGTTATCTGCTGAGGTTATGTTACTGAGTTTGAGAAGGAATAAAATAATTTTATCAAATGGATTAACCAGATGGATTATTGGTCTACAGCAGTGACAGTAATTTGTGTGAAGTCAAGAGATTAAGAAATAAAAGGAACAAACATAGAAACAAAAGCACATATTTAAAACATAAAACCAATTAAGCAAATTATGTCAATCTAAAATAAAAAATTAATAAATCAAATCAATATTCATACTCAACACTTGAGAATTTTCCATAATGTGTGTGAGATTTTCAGGGGTAGACATCGATAAGACATAGATTAGTTATTAGAAATCTTACTGATATTATAAGACATAAGCAGAAGCAACACAGTGAATATAGAGTTGCTTCCCCGACCCTTATAAAGTTTATAGAGTGCAAGGTAAAAAAAGTTGCTTCCTTTGAAATCAATGCTTAATTGTATTTCAAAGATCTAGTGAATAGGTTGTCTGATTATATAACTGAAAATGTTTAGTATTCTCCAAACAGCCCAATAAACATTAAGTAAAAGTATGGATGGAGAAGAGTAAATTACACTATGTAACATCTCAGTGTTGTTACAATTGGTGGTAGCATCAATAAACAGTTTATGTCATATTCTGCTTAGTAAGTTAGCTGAGTTGAATACTCAGTGAAAACTCACTTTACTCCAAAAGCCATGAGAGGCTAATTAGAATTCAAATATTCCTACCCCGACTCTGTCAGTGACCATAGGACAGTCAAGAAATTATTTTAATTCTCTGAGCTATCTTACATTATCTCTATAAAAGGGACATATAAGTAAGTTGAAGATTCCTACCAACTCTAAACACAGTGTGTGTTTTAGTCAACAAAAATGTCATTGGTTATAATTTCTACCTGTCCACTGGTAGTCATCAAAATTGCTAGATATTTCTCTTCCTATCTCATGAACACTTTTAATTAATTCATTTTTAGTCTAAGATTATCATTGAGCCATTCCCATATTTCTGACTTTTCAGTCAGAAGGCTGCTTCTCATTTAGCTTGAGAACCATGTGCCTACTGAAGACAGTAGGAAATCAATTGTTTAGCTATTCTTGATTTTAGCATTTAACTAATCTTGAGCTGCTAGAAAAATGTCAAAAAATACTCCACATCAAACCAGACAGGCCACATCATTCCATTCTTAAGACAACCCATATGTTTTCTCAAGTATCTGAGCATGACCATTTATTGCTATTATCTTCTTCTACCTAAAAAATAAGAATAAGAATAATAGGAATAAGAAATGCAATTTTTCTATATAAGGCTTTAGTTAAGTGTTTTCTGATTAAAAGTATTAAACAAATTAAGAAAGAGAAAACAAAGAAAAGTTTGTCAACATAACTTATGGTCCTTTGTACTCTTCCAATGATAGTGTCATATTTTAGATTGAAATGTTTGGGAAAATAAAAAATTTTAAAATGATTTTATCAAAACAAGTCTTGAGCTTTTCCACAAAAGATTGTTAAAATTTTAATAGTCTTAAAATATTTTTTTGTCTTGCTATGTCAGAGATAGAATCCAGGCCCTCACACATTTGAGGCATATAATGTACCATATCATATTGTCTTGAGCCACACTCAAAGACAATCTTTGAATTAATCTCCTAAGGAACTGATTTCATTTTAATTCTCACTTTTTTTAAATCAAGATCTCTTTTGAGATCAAGTTGATTGTGGAAAGAGACATGAGATCAGGGATTTGATGGGTGATATTATAGTTTTTCTTCAAGTAAGTTTTTAATCATTATAAAAAATATGGCTTTATAAAATGTGAACTAAGTGAGGAAAAAGAAGCACCATACTTCAAAAATTAAAAAGGGACAATTATGTATCCTCTCCTAATTTTCCTTAGTCTTCCTAAGGTCAACAATTATAGATTCTCTTAATCATTTATCAGTCTCCTCAATATATATTTGTTACTTCAATTAGACAGTAAAATTAAGAAGAGTGAACTTGTCTTAACCTTGACCCATTTTTTTACTTCCCCTTCCTTTTATTTGTCTGACATATACTAAGAACTTTAAATGCATATAACTGAGTCAAATTAAATAAATCCAGTTTTATTTTTTTCAGCATAATTATCAATTAGGGCAATATAACATAGAAGAACCTCATACCTCTATAACAAAGAATATAAGCTAGTCAAAGGTTTCTTTGGGAGTCAAGAACAGAAAGGTAATCTGGAGCATCTAATTCTAACTAGTCAACCCTTGATACCAACACTCAAATATCTCCTATGCAATTTTTCTTCCCAGACTTAGAGCTAATTCACTTCTTTATGAAACTGTTAGTTATCTCCTCATAATAAGACTGAGGAATTCAAGGTACTTTTCAATTCACTGAATATTCTTGTAAACTTCCTTTAGGTGGGGGCCAGAGAGATAGCATGGAGGTAAGGCATTTGCCTTTCATGCAGAAGGTCATCTGTTCGAACCCTGGCAGGCCCTGGGTCCCTAAATATGCTAAAAAGATAGCCTGACCAAGTGGCTAGAAAGACATGACTATGAGTTCATGATGCTGATTGCAAATGTAAATTTATTTTAATATGGGTATATGTATTATTGATCTCAAGCACATATAATGGCCATTAAATGTCACTCTATTAGCATAAATGGGAACATAATGTTTTTAAACTAATAGTATTAGAAATTAAAAAGACACCATCAAAAAAGAGGTTTCCTTTTCCCCTCTGTTCATACCTTTTTAATTTATGTCTTTTAATTTTAGCATCCATTACCATAGTCCTCACAGAACATTGATCTAACATTTCAGATCCCTTCTTTCTTTATAATAAAGAAGATTTAAAATAACTAACTTGTCTCTTGCTGTTAGAGTGAGATTCTCACTAATTGGACTCATCTAAACTTTGAACAATCTACTTGGACAAAATTTAATTGATAATTAAGAGCAATTCAGGTCACCCAAAGTACTTTTTAAAAATACAAGAAAAGCTTAATGATCTTTGCTTGAAAAAAAAGAAAGGAAGAGAGCATATTTTCAAAATCAAGTACACAATTAGGTAAAAAGACTGTCTTGACTGCTTACATCAAAGCTTACTGAGATACTGAGATGAATGAAATCTATTATATGAAAGCCTATTTCATGGCTAAATTAGCTTTTACACACTAATCTGATCATTCTACCTACAAAAGCAACATGTGATTACTATAGTCTATTCAAACACTCGGTGTAAATACTGAAGTGTCTCCTTGGAGGAAGAAAAACTAATCTTAAATAAAATGGGGCTGGTGCTTTGGATTATTCATGGCTCTGTGTTCAGAAATAGTCCTGGTAGAACTTGATATGTCAGAGGCCATGTTGGGGATTCAAACTAGAGTCAGTGGGATGCAAGGCAACATATTTAACTTCTATATTATCACCCTGGTTAATTCTTTAAGTATTAAACATACAACATGCAGCCAGACACTTCAGCACACAAATAAATTATTATGCATATATATTACACATAAGAACTCTTGGTGCATGCAGTATTAATAGTATCCTAATAAATTACTTATCATCTTTATGCATTCTTTAAGCACATACAGTGCATTTAAAATGCTATGAATGTGTCTATATTTCACTTTCTTGAAAAAGAATCCAAAACTTTTACCAAATTTCTAAGGAACTGTCCACAAACGTTGATAATTCTCTTCCCCTGTGAATATGTACCAATATCTTGCCAATGGAGATAGTCATTTATGTCATGTATTCAGAATTCAGTGTAAAGTTCATATATTCCATGTTATTGCTTTCAAATTTTATAAATCACTGAATTCCAAAAGTTAGCAGGCTGTAATGGTATTTAATATTCTGAAATTATACTAAGCTCTCAAGAAATATTGATGTTACCCAGCCACAAACTATACTCTGAGTAGAAAGGGTCATGCTATGTGTCACAAAAAACCTTTGTCAGTCACAATTTAATTAAGATAAACACTTACTGAGCATTTCAGTTGGCTGTATAATGGTTAGAATTGTAGGAATTTAGATAATATACCATCTTTGAATAAACATTTTCATAACCTAAGTGTAAATTTCACAATCTATATGTAACTAGCTGAAAATCAAGTTTTATTGTCTTGGATAAAATTGAGCATTGAATTTTTAACATAAATTATATGTATTTCAGGATATAAATTGGAGAAAAGAATACAATTTTTAGAAATGCAAATTAATGGGCAGATGAGGATTTGGGCTTAAACTTGATGACACAGGGAACTTGAACTACAGAAAGAAAGACCACATAACCTACTCTCAGCACCAGAAGTGAATCGGTGACAGTCAATAGGTTAGTATGAGGGGCCAGAGTGGTGGCAAGGAGCTGTGTGAGCCTAGGACATCCTCCAGCATAATATGGTCCCCCAAACCAGGAGCACATAGCCAGGAGTAATCCCTGAGCGTCATTGGGTGTGCCCCCCCCCAAAATAGATTACTATGATGGAAGAAGAGTTATTTTGTGTATAGAATAAAATATATAGATGGCTAGGAAGAACAACTAAAATTTCTAGAAACAGTTGCAATTATCTACATTATCTCTTATATAAAAATGAGACTTCATTGTCCAGTATATAGGAGTTATAAACATTTGATTTATTTTGAAAAGATGGAGGCAGGTTTTCATTTATATGTCTGTGACAGCCCTGGTCCATTTTAAAGACCATGTAGGGCCAGAGAATTAACACAGTAGTAGGGTGTTTGACTTGCATGTGGCCTATCCAGGACGCATCTGAGTTCTATTCCCAGCATCCCATATCGTCCCCTGAGTCAGGAGTTATATCTGAGCGCAGAGTCAGGAGTAATCCCTGAGCACTGCCACTTGTGGCACCCCTGGATAAAGTATTAAATATGATTTCAAAAAGGATATAATTATATTTCTGTTATCAACTGTAACAATTGACTCCATCACTTTAGTTTAATTTAGTCACACACTTTCCTAAAAGTGTTTCACAAATATTAGAAAACAATTAATGCACATTAAACTACACAGAACTTTCTTATCAGATGAGTAAAGATTATTGGGTAGGGGATTATGAGAAATATAAAGATAATAGGTTGTATAAAATTTTTTAAATAAATGAGTATGGTTCAAAAAAACAAACAATTCTTTGAGCTTGACTGTGTCTGAGCTTAACTGGGTTTAATTTCTCTAACCTATAAACTAAACAGGCTAAACAAGTGATCCTAATAATCCAAAAATCATGAAATGATTACTTAAATACCTCTCATTTAAAGTGAAAAATACTTTCAATAACACTATTTAAAGAATATTGCTTCTGAAAACAAATACCAGGTCCCCAGAAACAAGTTAAAGTGTCTGCTTTATTTTCTTATTTCTACAGTGTAGCCAAGGAGAACATAGATGGTAGAAAGATTCTAAGTAGGATTTTCAGGCTTAGCAATTTCCTATTTCCATTGGAAAGCATAAAACATGCAAAGAGCTAGCTAAAATTCATATAAATTCCCAGTTTTTCTCTCAGTAAATCTCAATCAGGAGGATTCTATGTTCTCTTTCACACTGTGTGTTTATCTGTTCGTGGATCTTATGAGAGGTTTAAATGTAGCTTTCCTGTTGCAGTATTTTATTATGTTCCTTGCTCAAAACTCTTTAGCCTACAACTTGCATCATCTACAAAAGTTTTCCTGAGATCTTAAACCCAAATTTCACAAAGAGCCAGGTATGAAAAATAATGCACATTTTAATTAATGTGAAAGGTATGTTAGCTATATAAAGTTTTATTGTTTCTCACAGGTGAACCTGGAAGATCAAGGAAAGCAAGGACCAGTGAGCTCTTAGAACAAAATTAAGGAAAAATCCTAACATATAAGATTATAACCTAATGTGAAGAAATCTTAGACATAAAGTGTACAATTATCTACCTCAGTTTCAACAGTGTCTTCTTAATTCTGCTTCAATATAAATATATGGAGAATCAAAAGCCTTTGTGCATATATAAAGAGTAAGTGAAAACAAAATATGTGGCTAAAGACCTTAAAGACCAGTGTTAAGTCTTCTTTTCTAATCCTGCAACTGATCAGTAGCCAAGCCTATGTGAGAACCCTGTTCATCTCAGCAAGTGAAGGGAAGATGAGAAAAAATAAGTAAGCAAAAAAAAAATAATTTGGGGGCTGGAGAAATAGTTTTGTGGGTAGAGGATTGCCTTGCATACAGCTGCCTTAAATTCAATCCCCGAATTCTCATATGGTCCCCTAAGCCTGTCAGGAATCATTTTTGAGCACAAAGTCAGGAGCCAGAAGTGCCACTGGAAATGGCCCAAAAACTAAAAACAAACCCAAATAAGTAATTAAAAGAAAATATGTCACTAAAGAGCAAAGAATTGGTATTCACTTATTTCTAAGAGCAGAGGATATTTTTAATCAAAATTTCTATTGCACTATTAATTAACCTTTGTTAGAATTACCATTATATTCACATGTGTTCAGAAGAAAGGAATAAAACTATCTTTATTTATTTGGGGGTGAGGGGCTAGGGTAGGTCACACCTGGCAGTGCTCAGGAGTTACTCCTGGCTCTGTGCTCAGAAGTTGCTCCTGACTCAAGGGACCATATGGGATGCTGGGATTCAAATCAGGGTCAGTCCTTGTGCTGGCCACGTGCAAAGTAAGCACCTTATGGCTGTGGGCTGTGCTATCACTCTGGCCCCTCTGAGATCTCTTTGTAGCAACTTTATAAGGTTAAACACATCTGCATTCTTATTTATTCTATATCGTTCTTTTCATTTTCCTCCCACCCTCCCTCCTTCTCTTCCTTTCTACTTTCCATCCTTTCTTCCTTTTCCATTTTTTTCATTCCTAACTTGAACCTACATCAGACAAATGGTACTAAAAAATCATGATCTGAGGTGGTGAATCTATTACCCTGACATCTTGTCTAGCATCATCCTGTGATTGGAAACAAGCCAATTGACGTCAGTTGTAATATTTGACTTCACTAGAAGCCTGGCCAGTGAGAAAACTGTCAGATAAGCCCCAGAATTTACTTAGAACTCAGTAAGAGAAGCATTCTCTGGGCAAAAGCTATTTCTTCTCTTCCTTTACATCCCACAGAGATGATCTGAGCCCAGAGTCTTCTTTGATGTCAGTAAGAACTTGGCAATGTGATCAGTTTCATGGGGAGCAGAATAAGACAACCACACACACACACACACACACACACACACACACACACACACACACACACGAGAGAGAGAGAGAGAGAGAGAGAGAGAAGTCCTACCAATGACAATTTAGAACATAACTAAAATACAGCAATGCAAGCCACAGCAATCACATATACATTTGCATATGCAAAATTAGATCAATCCAATATCAGTCTCTTTGCCTTTCCTAATACATGGATTCTATCAAAGGCTATAGCAAAGTGCAGGCTGGAAATGATTTCATTCCAGTTCACTAAAAAACAAAATAATTTCTGCTTTCAAATGCCAACATGGAGGAGGAGTAAGAAAACGAGATGAAACCCATTAGGAATGCAGTTCATTCCTGTTTAATATTTTTCAAAACTATAAAATTATGTTAATGTAATGTACTGGCTAACTTGGACAGGCCCCTAATGTTGTTATCTATCTTTCACTGTGAAAGAAGGCACTTAATAAAACTGCTGACCCATCACTTGCCATTTTGTCCAGCTTTTCAGGCCCAAGGTGGATTTGGAACAACGTAGATGTCACAGGATGACTCACTATCTTCTGAGCCTCCCTTATTTTCACAGGAGACCTTCACTGGCAGACTTCAGCGTTATTCACATCTAGATTTGGATTAAAATCCAAGTTTTAGGTTCTGTTTTTTAAATGAGAAACTAGAAATACATGTCTTTCTTCCTTTCATCTGCTTCCCCTGATTTTTGACTATTTTCATCACAAAACACACAGCCTCTCTTCTGCTGCTGTGATAAGATTAAATCCTTATAAAAATAAGCTGACAATGAGACAGAGTAAAACTATAGAAGATCTTAAAGGTCCAAGAAAAGAAAAGTAGACATGGGGTTGAGAAGACAACTCATGTGGTAGAATACATACCAGAGCATACACGGGGCCTGAGTTAGACATTGGTTATGCATTTCCTTTGGAGGGTGGGTGGTCCGTATTAAAAAAAAAAAGCAAGGAAGACAAGTAAGCTTGACTATGGAGAAAGTGACTTTCGAGGGAAAGTCTAGCAGGGGTCCTCATACTTTTTAAACAGGGGGCCAGTTCACTGTCCCTCAGATCGTTGGAGGCCGGACTATAGTAAAAACAAAAACTACGAACAAATTCCTATGCACACTGCATATATCTTATTTTGAAGTGAAGAAACAAAATGGGAACAAATACGTATGTGGCCCGCGGGCCATAGTTTGAGGATCACTAAAGCCTTTTAGAAAGATTAGCAAGGAATCAGCATGGAAGATTGATCTAAAAGGAAGTGGGGAGATAGAGCAGTTGAGCGGCAATTATCTTAGAGGGATGGAGAAGGTGATGAACATCTGCAGGTGGTAAGAACTGTGAGAGTGGAAATGAGGTCAGCACCAGGAGTATGTTTTTGTGAAGACTTACTGATAATAGTAACAGCAAAAGATGTGGCCCTTACTATACTTCTAAATGTTTAAAGCACATTATACAGATTTAGTTCTTGTCTCTCTCAGAGGTAAATGTTATTGAAAGGAAATGGAGGTAAAAAGGATTTAAGAAATTTGCTGAGATCACACTAGTAGGTAGCATCAGGACAAACATGACCCCAGATAAGATCCAGCATTTAACTACTTACTATATATACTAAACTGCCTTTCATGGTAAATAGAAAACTCCATGAGACCTTAGAAGCTTTTATGCAGTGTTGACATAAATATGGTATTATCAGTTATTTCAGATAATAAATTATCTGAAACAATAAACAGGGGGTGGTGTAGAATAGTGATGTTGTTCTTTCTATATAGAGCACACTGATTACTCCAGGCAGTGAATCTGTCTTTATGTAGGTGCTACCGGAACACATAATTATTTATTTGGGGGAATGAGAACTGAATGCCAGTAGTTTTTAGACTAGTCTAATTTAGTCCTTGCTCTGTAACCCCTAGTGTTACTTATAATGCCATATGCTATTATAGGGACCAAACAATGTTGGCTAGTCACAAGCAAAGTGCCTTATCCCTGTACATTCTTTTTCTCTCTGCCCCCTCACCATGATCCATGACTTACCAAGTAATGTGGAAACCAATGCTGTAGAAAAAACTGCTGACTTTCAGGAAGAATTCACTCAAGCTCCAGTGATAAAAAATAATGATCCCTTCAAAGACACTTTTCAGTTCCTACCTCACGCAGATAAGTGGGTCTATATGTATCCCTCAAGAGGCAAATAAAATATTCTATTTACCTATAGTGTACCAGGTTCTTTAATTATATGACCTAAAGAGTCAATTTCTATTATATTCTAATTCTGAGAATATGATATTGATGTGCTTCATTTACTCTCACTTTATCTCATACAAATTAATAAATAAGCAAAGAGACTCAAAACAGAATTTCCCTGTCTCATAATAAGGGTCCTTTGCTGAGTAGATCATAGTCTATAAGAAAGGAAGCAGAAGAGCCTCTGTATGGTATCTGAAAAAACATAATTTTGCTCATTTTGGAGATTCCATAATTTTAGTGAATTTATAGTATCTTCCACTTTTATGTTAACCTAGTTGAGATTTGCTTGCAATCAAAAGTACAAAATCACTTTAACTTTATAAAGTTAA
>PVKC010038031.1:0-12848 GCA_004027635.1 Crocidura indochinensis
TAGATCAGGGGTCAGTGGAATCTCCACCCTCTTCCCTGTCTTGCCCACCACAGCTGACACACAGCCCTCTGCCCTGTCTCTGTCTCCTGCCGTCGCCTCCATGTGCGCTGGCCTGTGGAGAGCACCTTGTTGTTAGAGAGCTACCTTGTGTGGCTTACTGTGCCACCCACATGGCCCATCCCCTCCCACCCTGGCCATCTGCCCATTCCTTGAGTCTCTTCAGTTTGGGGGGAACCCAGCTGGGTGGAGGAGGTGATGTTGATGGCAGGAAGTGAATCCCAAACCCACTCTTCATGTACCCTGGTCCCACTCCCATGCTTCAGACCCTATGGCTCCTGCTATGGGCCCCTGACTATAGGGTCCCTGGGGCTACTTCCTATCTCAATCACACCTGTCCCTGACCCCCTGACATACTCTTCATGAAAAATGAGGGACAATTGGTTCCCCGCTCTGAGAGACCTTGGCAAGCACTGTGATGGTATATCCCAACCTTGCGAACACTGCGGGGTAAGGAAGCCCAGAGGTGCTTCCCACACCCCACAGACACTTGAGGCTCAGGAATAACCCTGCACGTGGCCAAGTTTCCAACTAACAGCTCCTGTTTCTCAGAGGAGAGACCCAGAGACCAACGGAACCTGGACAGTCTCAAACTGACTTGGGAACACCTGGAGGTGCACACTGAGGTGAGCATTGAGGTGAGTACAGGTGAGCACTGGCATGAGCACTGACTGGTATGCGATGAGCTCCCTCCCATTAGCCCAGGGTGAAGGCAGGGTGGGGAGTGAGCAAAAAAGTGGGTGCTGAGTCATTTCTGGGAACATCCTAGCTGCATCATTCCCAGGTGGGGCAGGTCCCAGTAGCGTGATAGGCGGGTGCTTTTGAGAACACAGGGACCCCTGGGAAAGTGCAGCCCATGGTGGGTTCCCCACATCAGTCTTCCCAGCACCCCACATCTTCAGAGCGTCCCCTAATGGGGCACATCTGAGGGATGCAGGTGATAAAAACGAGGTAAAATGTGTCTGGCCTTGGAAAGGGCCGATCCTGGGGTCACGGAGGCAGCCTTGAGGACCTGAGAAGCACAGCTCCCACCTCCCAGAGTCATGGGGCAGATCATGACTTCACCCCCTGGGGACCTTCGTTTCTGGGGCAGGGACAATGGTTATGGGTGAGCCTCATGTCCTGGAGACACCTCTGAGAATGCCCCAAGGTCTCCCAAGGAGCCCCTGGCCAGCTTGGTCCTGTGCCCCCCTGATGAGGGCTGCCGGGCTTCAGGGACTAGGGGCTGTGAGTCTCTGCTCCATAGATCACGGGCCCGCCAAGGACATAATGAATAATCTGCCCAAAGGTTTTAAAGGTAAAAATCAGCAAACCATTAATAATGTCCCAGCACCATACATCACGCTCACAGCTTCCGTTACACCTCCTGGCCCCACCGCCTCTTCTGTGGCTTTTTTTTCTTTCTTTCTCCTCTTTCTAGCATGTTCTTCCTGAAACTTGGAACCCTCAACCGCCTGCAGCTCCCTGAGCAGAGCTAGGTAGGGTGCAGAGATTTGGGGGGTGTTCTGTACAAGAGTTTCTTTTTCTGCTTCTACATGTCCTCAACCCAAGGTCCCTGTCTCCCCCCACCCCCGAATGTAGAGGGGAACACATGGTCACAGGCATGGGTGGCTGGAACCTCTGGCTCTGAGAGTTTGGGGGCTGGAGATTTGCCCTTGATGTCCTCAGCAGATGGAGGGTGTGTGGTGATGTGAGGAACTGTGAGTTTGAGGCTGGCCTGAGTTCCTGTGATGGTAAATGACCGAAGGGGCTCCTCCAACCACCACACAGCGGAGAGGTTGGGGTTAAGAACCCAGTGCAGACAGGCTCGGTGCTGGGGAGACCCCAGACCATGGCCGAGCACCCCTACTCCCATCTCAGTTCCTGGCCTGTTCCATTCTGCACCCACACCCCTTGCGCACTAGAACCAGGAGAACCCAAGACCCTTATGTGAGAGACACAGACCACATGTGATTGCAGACCACATCCCTGCAGGAAGAGACCCCATCCTGGACACCCCTCTTCCTGGATACCCAACACTTGGGACATCCCAGGAGCCCCCAATGAAGCCCAGTCGAGATCTGATGTGAGTCTATATGTGCTGGGTCTCTGACACTCAGTCAGACTCGCTGCCTGGTTTCATGGGTGCTTTGTCTCAGTGTGTTTGGGTGTCTGTCTGCCTGTCTACCTGTGTCTCTGTCAGTCTGTCTCTGTGTGTTTGTTGAGTTTTTATCAGTCAGTTATTGTCTGTATGTGTCATTCTCTGTGTGCATATATGTGTGTGTGTGTGTCTATCATCTTTGCCAGTCATTCAATCTGTCTGTGCGTATGTCAGCCAGTGTCATCTGTCTCTGTGCCTGTTAGTCAGTTTGTCTGTAGTACTTACCTTGGGACTAGTTACCAACCCTCAGTTTACCTGCTGGACATCCAGCCTTTGAAGGTGGGTGTACACAGCCAGTCAGTGAGCACCACATTGAGGAGTCTCGGGTCGGCCTGGGACTTGTAGGCCACAAGCACAGGAGAGACTGGAGCTTCCAGGGTGCCGCCCCTCCTCTGTGTGGGGCTGGGGCCTGATGACAGATGCCCTCTGCCCGCCGCCCTGATGGATGTCCCAGCCGCGCCCCATACATCTCTGTCTCCCCAGAAGCCCTGACACCCTAATTGGTGTCTCTGCTGTCAACCTCTGAGCATGTGGGCGGGGAGGAGAGCCCTGCTGGGAAGTGACCCTGTGAGCTGGGGGGTTTCAGGGCTTTCTGGCAAAGGAGCCCCCTGCTTTACTGGGGGAGTGCTCCAGGGTTAAGCAAGGCCCCCCCAACAAGTGTAAATGGGGTGTGGGCTTATGGGGGCTTGGGTGTTAAAATTCCCCTTTCAGAGAAACACTGCATCATAGGGCCAGTGCAGCCCTGCTGACCTGACCTCTGACCTACTGGGTGACCTCTGACCTCATGGGTGACCTTTGACTTTGGACCCTGAATTGATGTCTGAGTCAAAGGGCAGACATTAGAGTCTGGGTCTTCGGAAGCCTGCTCAGGTGTAGGGCTTAGATGGGGCCCCAGGAACAGGTCCTTAATACAGGAACCACATTCCTTCTCCTGCAGGATGCTCACCCTCTGCTGGCTAGCACCGAACTTGCAGGACTAGTCACTGGGCTCCCACCAGGAGTAAGCCTGAGCACAGTCAGGTGTGGCCCAAAATAAAATGAACAGAAAACAAGGAACAAAATAAAATATATCCTCAGGAATCTGGCCGTAGATAACGCGTACATGTGTGCATGTGTGTGTGCATGGTTCATGTGTCTATGTACACATGTATGTGTGCATGTTTGCATGTGCATGAGAGACTTAGAAGTCTGGAGAACATGCAATAGAAGTTGACTCATACTCTCCCAGGAGAACTGAACAGCAAACATTCTAGAAATAACTAGCAACCTCAAGCAATGGGAGAATCTGGAGGGACATGGTGCTGCAGGGACACCACCCCATGCCCTACATTCCTGTCACAGGGATTGGGGAACTTTTGTGCCCAAAGATGGATAATCAGTACTTCCTCATCCTACAGAGACAGTGCAGTGTAAGGCAAGGTGAGCCCCCATGTTCCCCCAGTCCAGTGGTGGGTGCCAATGTGACATTGCTACCAGCCAGACTTGTTCTCTAGGATAGAGAGAACTCACACAGCTGAGTTGGGAGCTGAGCAATCCATGGATAGGCATGACCTGAATGAGTGTAGCTCTGCACAGGGGAAGGAATCTTCACAGAGCATAGTTTTATTTTAAATTTCTATTCACTTATTTATTTAAATAGTAAGCCATGCCTAGCAACACACAGGGGCTCCTCCTGGCGCTCATTCAGGAATTACTCCTGAAAGGATTGGGGGACCATATGGGATGTTGGGGTTCAAACCCAGGTTGGTCTTGTGCAAGGCACCCCCGCCCCCCCCAGCTATCGCTCCAGCCTCTCAAACAATGTGTTTTTAAAATGAGATAAACACCTCAAGCATCACACAGACGAAAGCACTACCCAGATAATAGCCACTGTGGTAACTGTCCCTTCACACCCAGGGACCTGCTTCCAATTCTGGGGATCCCTGATGCTGGAGTATCCACCCAGGCAGGTCCCAGTTCTGTCGCCAACTGTCCCACCAGGTCACATCCATCTGCCGAGTTCCCAGGCCCGCGCTGCCCACCCTGGGCCCCCGCGCCGGATGTCAACACAGAGGCAGTGAGAAAAATAGAGGGAAAAACCTTGCGGAGAAGCAATTCCATGAGCACTGAGCGCTCTGGGCCGGAGGTTCAGATTCAAGGCCCCAAACAGGTCAGGAAATGCAAGACAATGAAGGCGGGGAACGGGGGTCCCTCAAAGCAGCATTTCCTCCATCTCCATGGGGTCCACCCCTGGGGAAGACATGGTTCTTTGTGGACCAGTGGCCAGCTCTGCTCTGAGGCACCTGGTTCGAAGACTAGAAGTTCAGGAACCTTGCTTTTTCCCTGTGTTGAGAGTCAGGTTTAGATTCTGGGCCAGAGGCGCCCCCTGCTGCCCAGTTGTGCTTAGGGCACCCCTCCCCCAGAGGGAGGTGGGTTTAGGTGCAAATGGTGGGAACCCCCTTTGCGCCCCCAAACATGCAACCCAAGTAAATCTTCAGCGCTGTTGACTTTTAGAGTCAGCATGTGGGAAGCCTGGTTCGATGGCTGAACCCCAAACATAATGGCTCCAAATTAGCATCAACAGTCAAAAGGAAAGAAACTGGGCGCTTTTTCTGCTTCTTTGGACATCACAGGCTGTTGGGGCTGGTGGGTGGAAGGAGCTGGGTTACCCCTTGAAGAGCTCAAGCCCATGAGCTTTTCCTGGGAACCCCACTGCATCCTGCTAATAACCCACATTTAGAGTCTACACACGAAGTGCCCAGGAGACACGACTGCTCACTACATAACCAGTCCCTCTGTATCCTCACACCCCTCCTCAAAGTTGAGAAGTGGGGCGAGCCTGATGCCACCAACCATGCTTTCCACACCCCCTGAGACCCCGACATCCACAACATGACCCCTTGGCTCCCAGAAGTGGCTCCCAGAAGTATTCAGGTCCTGGGAACCCTCCAACAACCCTGCACGGGAGTAGAAATTCGGGAGCCAGTGATAGACGTGGGAGAAAGGACAGGTGAAGACACATGGGGGTGGGGGCTGAACTCGCAATCCTCACTGTAATCTTAAATCCAGGGTTTGAGGCAACCCCAGGCGACATTCTGTCGTTTCCCCAGAGCATGATTCTCATGATTTGCGGCCAGCCCAAGGCCACTATCAGATGCAGGTGAACATTTGCTCGACTTGTAGGGCTGGTGAGGGTTGCCTGTTCCTCAAGGGCACCCGCCAAGCTCTCCAGGGGGCCAAAATCCTATAGCGAACTTGCTTCCTTTCTCCCCTGCGCCCTTGGCGGTGGCCGCTGGGACAGAGCCCAGTAAAATCAAATGATTCCCTCAGCTTTACCCAGGCACCTCGAGGTTCTGGAAGGGTCTGGAAGAGTCTCACGGGGTTGGGCGCCTGCCCGCCGCCTCCAGAGGGCAATAAATTTCGGTGGCGCATAGAAAGGGGTTCTGCTTTGATCTTCCTCCAGGGAGGGCCTTGGCGCCCAGCGCATGCGGGGCCGAGCATCCTTCTGGACCGACTGCAGACAGGCACTTCCTGGGGAGCGCCAGGCATCCCTCAAGGCCCACGTCCTAGGTCTGAGGCGTCCGGACGCCCTGCCCTGGGCCCCGGGGTCAGGAGGGCAACTTGCAAGTGAGGAGCGGTGCGTGCGTGTGTGCGTGCGTGTGTGGCACAGGCGTGTGTGGGAACGCGGCGCCCGTAAAGGCAGGAGTTGGCCAGTAAAAGGAACAATGAGGAGGGGGCTGCGCTCCATGCGGGACACCCTTGCAGGCCTGGGGAGTGTTTGGAGCTTGGTGGGGGCCCCATTGTGTCCAGGGGCGCGGGGACACGGCCAGCGCTTCCTGTTCTGGGGAGCGGCCCCAGCCTGGCATGCAGCTTGGAGCCCCGACCCGTGCAGGGAGCAAGACTTGGATAAACAAGGCGACAGGCATCAGTGGGCTCCGCACAATGTCCCAAGGACGCCAGAGGAGGGTGCGGGGGTCCTGCTGGAACGCGCAGGGAACTCAAAGAAAGATGCTGCCACCCTGAGACCCAAAGACAATCGGGGTGCAGAATTTGGGGGACAGTCAGGGGTCCTCCCTCTGTGAAAAGCAGATGGACAGTCCGGGGGAAGGGGGTCCTGTTGGTGATGGGGGCAGAAAAGGTTGCCAGGGTGGAAGGGACTGACTGATAGGGAGTTCTAAGGCCATTGTCCTGCCAATTGGTGGGGGGCAGAGGGGGCTCAGGGCTGCAGCACCTGTGGGAGGCCCAGACTGGACACCGTACCCTCATGGTCTGAGCACCACGGACCAAGTCCTCCATACCCCTTGGTGATGATCGAACATGGTGTGTCGTGTTATGAGCTGAGGGATCCCACACCCTGCTGGGGAATTTGGTCCCTATGGTGGTGGGGATGGTTGGGGTCATACCCAGCAGTGTTCAGGGCTGATTCTTGAGTCTGTGCTCTGGGATCAGGAACCCGATGGGCTGTCAGAGATTGAACTGGGTTGACAGGATGCATGGTATGTCCCAACTCACTGTACCATCTCTCTGCCTCCCATGTGTGAAATTTCTTTTTTTCTTTTTAAAAAACTTTTTATTGATTGATTGATTGGTTTCCGGGCCACACCCATTGACTCTTAAGGGTCACTCCTGGCTCTGCACTCAGAAATCGCCCCTGGCAGGCAGGGGGACCATATGGGATGCCAGAAATTAAACCTCCCAGGTTAACCTGGGTTCCTCCCAGGTTGGCCGCATGCAAGGCAAATGCCCTCCTGCTGTGCTCTCTGGCTCAAGAAATCTGAAACTGGCTGTGATCAATTAATTGT
Source organism: Crocidura indochinensis (assembly GCA_004027635.1). Classification (NCBI taxonomy): domain Eukaryota; kingdom Metazoa; phylum Chordata; class Mammalia; order Eulipotyphla; family Soricidae; genus Crocidura; species Crocidura indochinensis. Next base: position 6,979 of record PVKC010038031.1, read on the forward strand.
AAATACCACTGCACTTGAACCAGACTGTGCGGAATTTCTGATGCAAAGGTATGGAAGGGGCTGTTTGAGGGTATCTGTGGAAGGCAATCAGGTCACTGTAGACTCTGTCTCCTTGAAACCAACCTGAAACCTACATTGGACCCTCTGAACCCTCATGAACACTCATGAATCCTCAGTCCCTTCCCACTCTCCAGTCCTCCCCAAGAGCAACAGAGAAATTCTGAGCCCAGAAGAGTGTGAAAGGTTTTGTGGAAGCATAGGTGAGTAGAACAGAAGCCATCTGGCTTGTTCTAGAAGATTCTAGAAACAGAAGGTTCTAGAACTTGAGAGTGTGAGGTCACTTTGGAAGCTACCAGACATGGTTTGGCAGATGTAGTGTGAGGAGGTGGTATCCATGGGGGGATGGAATGTTGACTTTTTGGAATGGGGGAAAGGTTAGTCTTGGTGTCTGTCTGGGGCTTAGGGGACATTCTGCCTTTCAGGTACAGGGTAGCTGATCCAGGTGGACTTTAGAGGGTCTGAGGGTCCCCGAAGGGCTCTGGACACAGTGATGAAACCAGCAGAAACGGGAGAGTGTCCAAGGGACATTTCTCCATGACAGGCCAGAAGTCCTAAGGTGTTGAGGCTGGCAGGACACAGTCACCTCCTGCCTTTGTGCTATGGGCCTCACCCACCTTTTCTCCACCGACACATCTCTGTGTAAAGGCCCTCAGGGAAGGAACCAAAAGTGCCCTGTGCCTCCCACCCTGTCCTGCTCTGGCCTGTGACTCCTGATTGTAGGTCGGGGTCAGAATCAGGGCACAAATCCAGGGGAGGACACTCCATCACCCTCCCCTACTCTGGAGAGGATGAGGGTAGTTGTCTCTCTGCAATGCCCCTGGGGGCACCCAGTGCCCTGGACTCCACAAGCTTCTGGGCTGGGAAGTCTGGCAGGCATTCTGGAGAGGTGGGTTTAGCTGGACACAGGTGATAGGGATTGGGCAGGCTCATGGCCAATATGATCAGGGTCCAGTATGATCAAGAACTGTGTGGAGATGCACCCTTAGAATTATCATTTGGGTGGGTTGCTCCTGGTTCTGTGCTCAAGTAATCACTCCTGTGGTGCTCAGGAGGTCATATGAGGTGCTGGGGTCAAACCCAGGTGGGCAGTATGCAAGGCAAGACCTGCCCCCCCACCTGCCAGACTATATCCCTCTAGCCCATCATCTCTTCTGGGGTCCGGTTGAGGGCTGAAGTAGGCGAGAATGTTGGTATCCAAAGGCTGAAGACCCTTCGCCCAGTCCCACCAACCTGGGGCAGTGGGTAGGGGTGTTTTGTTCCCATAAATGCCTGAACCTTGATGAGAGGGGAAGACTCCAGAGAACAACAACCCTGAGGGTTCATCTGGCTGACCCCTCGATGCTCCTATGGCCCCTTCAGCCCCTGTAGCCCGTCTTGTGGCACCTCCCCATTCCCTCGGCTCGTGGTTCCAGCGGCTGCAGGCCTGCGAGTGTAGCGGAAGCAGCTGCAGGCGGAAGCTGGGACACTTTATGATCCCTCGGTCCATTCAGGCCTCGGGCCGCTTCCTCTGCGGCCACTTCACACTCACAACACGGAAAAGCTATTGTGGGCCCCCTGCCAGCCTGTACAGTCCCGTCCTGGGCCCCACGGGGCCAGTACCTGTTTTTTCCTCTCCTCCTCCTCCTCCTGAGAAAGCCCCTGCACCCTGGAGCACAGCAGAGGATCCCCACCTTGGAAGGAAGCCCACGGGTGGGATCAGAGTGGCTGTTTGCACACTCACTGCTGTGGGGGAACCAAGGCTGCCCCAGCTGTCAAGAGATCGAGTGGGGGTCCTAATTCAGCCTGGGTGGGGGGAGGAAGAAGTCACATGTGAACAAGGTCGTGGAGGTGAGATCAAGAGTAAAAACAGTCACTGTTGATGCTTTTTAATTTTTGGTTTGAGGGACATACCCAGTAGGGCTCAGGGTTGACTGCTGGCTCTGTGTTTGAAGATGATCGCTCCTGACACTGTGCTGGAGGCTCACTTCTAGTGGTGCTTGGGGGCCATATGTGGTGCCAGGGATCAAAGCTATGTTAGCCATATGCAAGGGAAGTGCCCTTCCCACTGCCTATTGCTCTTGTCCTCAATTTATTTTAATTTTTGAATTTGGGGCCACACCTGGTGGTGCTTAGGGGCTACTCCCAGCTCAGTATTCCAGGTGCTCATGCTATTTGGGGGCCTGTGGTATCAGGTATCTGTGCCTCCTAGCCAGGCAGGGCTCATGAATAAGAAGGGAAAGGGAGGGGGCCGGGTGGTGGTGCTGAAGATAAGGTGCCTGCGCTAACCTAGGAACGACCGCGGTTCGATCCCCCGGTTCCCCATATGGTCCCCCGTGCCTGCCAGGAGCGACTTCTGAGCGCATAGCCAGGAGTAACCCCTGAGCACTGCCGGGTGTGACCCAAAAACTAAAAAAAAAAAAAAAGAAGGGAAAGGGAAGGCAAAGCAGGAGAGGGGAGGATAAAGAGTAGGAGAGCATCAGTGCTCTTGTCCACAGAGTCAGTGCTCAGGGCCTGGAAGCTTCGAGTTGGCAGACTGGTGAGTGGGTCTCGCTGGGACCCGGCATGTGGTTCTGTCTCGGGTCCAGGTCCCGGTGTCCAAGCACTGCCCTGGGAGTCTGGGAGTGAAGGGAGATGGTCATTGTGTCTATCAAGGGTCCTGACATGGGAGTGACAGATGGACTCAGGGGCTCCTAGAACTGGACTGAGGCCACATGCTCAGGACGGGCACCAAGACCAGTTCCCACTGGGTATGAGAAGACACAACAGACATGCATGCACACACAACTGCCTCCAATGTGACATACACATGGTGGAGACATGCATACATGTAATACGAGAAGCACATAGACACACACAGACATATCAAAGCACATACATGCTCACACAAACACACAAAACTTGTACCATGCCTTGCACACCTGCATGCACACACATGAGCACACTGACACGTATAATGAACACACGGCGCACATATGCACAACACACCAACACAAATGAACACAAATGCACATACAAACACACTTGTGTACACATTAACACATGCCACATACCTGGTGTTGAGAGACAACAAAGTATTTACTTTCTCACCAACTGCCTTTCTCCAACTGTCACTTTCCAACTGTCACTGTCCCTTATCTCCTTTGGCCTCCCCTTCAAACCTTATTTATTTATTTATACAGAATAAATACCATACATAAATATCAAATACACTACACCTGGACTGTATGTACACATTAACACAATGTACACATGCTATACACCAGCACAGAAGCACCTGTGCATCCCACATGTATGTGCCAACATGTGAGCATGTACGTACTGAGCCACATGGTGTCTGGAGAGAGTAGGCAGATGGGCTGTGATATCACCCCAAGGAGTGTCTAACTCTCTGAGGGGGTGCAAGGTTGTGTGGGCTCCTCCATCAGGATTCAGGGGAAAGCCCTGGGGTGAGCCAAGCACTTTCTCCATTCCCCACAGGTGTTCCTGGTCCCTCTCAGCTCTGAGTCTCTATCATAAAACTTGACCCCTGGCTGGGTGCTTGACTGAGGGTATCACCTCTGTGGACATCAGACCAGTCAGAATCCAGTTCCTGGGAGCAGCTCCAGGACCCCCTTGTCCCCATGCTGTCTGTCTCTGCTGCTGCCCAGGGGATGGCCACTCCAGACAGGGATCCCCACCGTGTCCTTGAACTCCTGCCCTATCCCCACCTCCTCCTATCCAGAGCAAGAAGCCATGCAAGGGGAGATGGTGAGGGTGGCCATGTGCTCAGAATAGAGGAACTGGGGTGACCAGGGTATACCCTGGGATAGGCAGGAGGGGCCGCTGCAGGCAGGAAAGTGTTTCCCAAGTCTGGGCTGAGTGTGACCCCTCTTGCCTGCCCATCTCTCCCCCTATGAAAAACAGGAGCGGGGTTCCCTGTACAGATGGGGGTCCTCCTAGCACCTATTCTCAATCTCAGGTACAGCAGTGGAAGCCAGGCTCTGTCTTTGGAAACTGAGGTGTGCTGAGCCCTAGAGGCCAGAAAATGCTCAGAAACGCAGCAGGGCATGCCCCTGAGACAGAGACATCGCTGTGTGTGTGTTTGTGGGGGGGGGAGTACTGAGGTTTAGAGGGCAGGAACAGAAGTTGGGGTGCTGACCCATGCTTCCTTGCTCCGGGTCCTGGACAAGGTCTTGGGACTATGAACTCCCAGAGTCGGGATCTCCCCTTCCCTGGACCAGATCTAGGCGCCCGCTTCCTTCCCTGTGTGCCACAGCTCAGTGAGTGGTCACAGTGAGGTGACCAGCCACCATGGCTAACACATGGTGACCCAGAATAGTCTCTCTCAGCCAGAGGCACTAAGCCCAGACAGTCTCAAGGACAAACAGATAGATGGACACACACTCAGAGACCAAGAAGCATTGGGGGCAAAGAGGCTCAGTGACAGGGCACAGCGCAGCAGCTTCAGTTGGGGGACACAAGGGACCTGGGAGGGTCCCACAGAGCACTGAGCGCAGGAGAACACGGGACAGGGATCCAGTTGCAGACCCCAAATGAAACATGTGAGCACTTGAGACCAGAAAAAGGCAAGACCAGGTGACTACACGCTGGAGGTGAGCAGACGGCCCAGCAGATGGACATTGACACCTGGATGGGGTGTTGATGGGACAGGGCCAGTGACATCAGACATGCGTGAACGGAGAGGCTGAACAGGCCTCCTCAACCAGCCAAAACTTCTCACCTACCAAGTGTCGCCTTCAGGTCACACACTCGAGGGCACACTCAGGGCAAACACACTTTTGGGGCAAAACAACAGAGATGAGGGGCCAGGCCAGAATCCACGTGATGGCTTCTTCTCACTGGGGGCATGCGGGAGCCTGGAGCCCCCAATGCCTCCTGGGAACAGATGGGGGCTGGGACTCGGGGGTTCCCAGGCAGCGTGGAGAGGAAGGAGGTCAGGAAAGGGAAGGGTCTTGGACTCTATCCGGGGGACAATGCCGAGAGGGAGTGGGGGGAGGCTGCGGCCATAAACAAACGCCCCCAAATAAAATCATGAATGGCCCAGCCCAACAATGGGGGGCGTGTGGGCACAAGGTCAGGACAAGCTCCCCCAGCAGCCTGACAATGCGGGGACCCACTCCTGCCCTGCCGCTCCCCAGACCCGCAGCTTCCGTCCAGGGCCGCTTTGTGAGCCTGGACTTCCTCCCTCGGTGGGAACCGGTGGGGCCAGCTGGGCCGGGCCCTCTCAGGGGGCCTTGGGGGGAAAGGGGGTGCGGGGCCGACCTGTGCGGGAGAACAATGCGTCCTTCCTCTCCCAGCGCCTCCATGTACGGCTTTACTGGCCGGATCCTTTTGTTGGCTCTGGTTTCTCTTCTTCTTTGTTTTCTCTTGGTTTGGCCTTTGGATATGCCAGGCTTGGGAAGCGGAGTGTGGGTGCCTGATGCCAGTGCGGGGAGCTGGGCCAGGTCTGGGGGGGAGCAAGAGAGGCTTTTCCTTTCCTCCTTCCTGCCTCCTTCCATCTCTACTTCCCCTTCTTCCCACCATCTCCTTCCCTCTTCTCTCCCTTTTATCTTCCGAATCTCTTCCTTCCTCCTTCCATGTCTCCTTTCTTCTTCCTTCCCTCCTTCCTCCTTTCATTTCTCCTTCCTTCTCTCCTTCCTCCATCATTTCCTTCCCTCGTTTCTTTTATCTTCCATGTCTCCTTTCCTTCCTTATCTCTTTCCTCCCTTTCCTTCCCTCCTTCCTGTGTCCTTCATTCCTTCTTCCAGCTCTCCTTCCTCCCTTCCTCCCACCATCTCCCTTCTTTTCACTCCTTTTTATCTTCTTCTTCTTTTTTTTTTTTTTTTTTTTTT
>PVKC010038032.1:0-12847 GCA_004027635.1 Crocidura indochinensis
AAAAAAAAAAATTGATGTTGATACATATATAAGTAATAATAGTGGACAAATAATGTCAAAGAAGTATTGCCTTTACTTGCTGTAGTTACATATAGAAAATGTAAATTTAAAAAATCATCAGGGGCTAATTTGAGAACCTTAATGCCACAAAATGAAAGTCTAGAAGAAATAGATAAATTCTTGGACTCCTATAACCTCCCAAGGATAAGTCTAGAAGGTGTGATACACCAGAGCAAACCTATCACTTTTGAAAAAGTAGAAATTGTGAACCCACTTCTCAAAAAGCCCAGATTAATTCATTATTGAATTCTTTTAAACCTTTAAAGGGGAGGGGTGGAGAGATAGAACATTGGGAGGGCATTTGCCTGGTACTGACTAGGTTAAATCTCTGGTATCCGTTCCATTTCCTGAGCACTCCCAGGAGTGAATCTTGAGTACAGAGCCTTGAGCACAACTAGGTGTAGCACCAACACCTTTCCTGAAAATATAAACCTTTAAAGAAGACATAATGCTAATTCTTTTAATGCCCTTTGAAGAAATCGAAGAAATAGAAACACTCCCTTATGAAGTAAAAATCTGAAATGAAGTAAAACTTTGGTAACAAAAGCAGATAAAGGCACCACTGAAAAAAAGAATTGAAGTCCAACTATTCATCAAAATGATTACACACAATGACCAAGTAGGATTCATCTCATGGATGCAAGAATACTTTAAAATATGCAACCTAATCAATGTAATGCATTATATAAATAATAGAAATAATAAAAATCATATTAATAGATACAAAGAAAGTATTTGAAAAGGTCTAGGTCCCATTCAGGATAAAAGCTCAATGAGTATTGGAGTAACTTAAGTCAACATGGTCAAAAACATTTATGACAAATTCACAATGCACTTTATATTTAATAGGGAAAAACTCAAACTTTTACCTGAAATATTAAGCAAAGGCAAGGTTACTTACTTTCCCTACTTCTATTCAATATAGTACTGGAATTACTTGTTACAGTAATTAGGCAAGAAAATAAATTAAGGGTATCTGGATAGAAGAGGAAGAACTCAAGCTCTCACTATTAGCAGATGTCATGATTTTATTTTTAGAAAACCCTAATGATCTAAAAAAAAACCCCAAAAACGATCTCCTTAAAATTAAAGTTTTATAGTAAAGTAGCAGCCTTAAAATTAATTGAAAAGTACATGGCTTTACTACTTATAATAAGATTTAAAAGGACAATTGAAAATATAACATTCACAACTATACATCCGAAGATTAAATCCCTTGAAATCATTTAACTAAAAATGTAAAATAACTACATATAGAAAATTACAACCACTACTGAAGTGTTACGTTTTTAACACACTACTTTAAGAAATAAAAGAAGGGAGCCAGAGTGATAACACAATAGGTAGAGTACTCGCCTTGCATGTGGCCAACCTGGATTTGATCCCTAACATCCCATATGGTCCCCTGAGACTATCAAAAGTAATTCCTGAGTGCAGAGCCAGGGCTAAACCTTGAGCACTGCCAGATATGATATCCTCCCACCTTTGGAAATAAAAGAAAAAAAAGATGACATGGGAAAATGAAGCATTCCCTGCTCATGGATTGAGGAAATCAATATCAACAAAATTGATAAGAATTCCTCAAACAGAAATAAATTTCTCAAAGAAGCTATTAATTCTTCAAAGAAATAGCTACTCTAAGGTAGTTATTTCTTGAGTTGTTACTCAAGAAATAACTTTTCCAAAGAAGAAATAGCAATAAGCAAAAAGGACATAAAAATACCCCATATCATCAGGAAGATGCAAGTCAAAACAACCATGAGATATCTAGCAACACAGAAACTGTGTTGAAAGAACAGAGAAAGAACAATAATAGCTTGTTTTAGAGTGGAAACAGAGAGGAAAGAAATCTCATACACTGCTGGAGGATTGGTCCAGCCATTCTAGAAAACATTTCTAAAAGGAAATCTAGGAATTGAGCTTCATTTGGACCCAGCAACTCCATTTCTTGGGATATGCAACAAGAGCCCTAAAACAAAATGCAAAAAAGACATGTGCGCCCTATGTGCCTTGCAGCACTAAGCACAAGAAAGAAGATCTGGTACCAGCAGAAGTGTCCAGGAATATTACTCATACATAAGAAAATATAGTCATGTAATTTGTTGCTATATGGAGGAGCCTGGAAAGTATAATGGCGAGTGAAGGTAGTTAAGAGGGAGTGAGAGTGACAAAGAATGATCTCTCTCCTATGCAGGATTAAAGGAACATAATGGTTTAATAACATATGGCTAAAGACAGTAGATACTAAGGACATGAGAGCTTGTATTTAGTAGGAAACATGTTATTTATGGGGGCAGTGGTTTAGGATAGGGAGAACCCAATGACTTATTTGAATGCATTCAAATAGGAATTTGAATTCAAATTGGAAGAGGAGATGGTGGAGAAAAATGCTAAGGTGCTAGTAGGTAGGAATACTGATGGATATGGGAAGAAAGGACTCTCAGTCATTGCTTGTAGTGGTCTACTGGTTCAAACATTTTGGACAACATTTTGAAAAACATCCTTCAATAAACTAGAAATTGACCTTCCATATGACCCAACAAGACCACTACTAGGAATATACCCTAGGAGTTCCAAAAACACATTGCAGACAAGGCCTCTGCACTCCTCTGTTCACTGCAGCACTATTTACAATAGCCAGAATCTGGTAAACAACCGAATAATAGATGAGTGGATAAAGAATTGATGGTACATTTATACAATGGAGTACTACAGGAAAAACAAAGTCATGAAATTTTCTTATGCACGGATGGATGTGGAGAGTATTTATGCTGAGCAAAATGAATTAGAGAAAGAGACATAGGAAAATGTTTGCATTTGATTTGGGGATACAAGAATAAGATAGTATGTTATTAATATCTAAAGACAATGGAGACAAGGGTCAGGAGTACCAGTCATTGATAGGAATCTTGCCACAAATAGTGAGGGAGGGCATTTAGGGAAGAGAAGGGATCATTATGACAGTGGTAGTTGTAAATGATCACAGTGGAGAGAACTGTGTGCTGAAATGAGATGAAATGATATGCATGACAACCTCTCAGCAAAAAAAAAAAAAAAAAATGCAAACCAGAGTGTCTAAAAAGAAAAAAGGGAGAGTCAACAAGAGGGAGAGAGTGATGAAAATATCTAATATGGACTAAGGGGTGGGGAGGAAGGGAAGGAGACTGGAGATAATGGTGGCAGGAAATTTACACTGGTGAAGAAATGAATTCTGGACATTGACGGAATCTCAGTCTTGAACAACTTTGTATAGTATTTCAATGAAAAATTATTTAAAACATAAAGGTATTAAGCTCATGCCATTTAAAATGGCTAGATTTTTAAAAAGTACTGTTTTGTATCCTGACATGACTCATTTGTCTATAATTACAATGATTACTAAAAGCAAAACATTTAGTATAATATAGTTTACAGAAAACTCAACTATTTTTAAAACATTTATTTCTTATTTATATTAACCCATGCTGCATTGTTTTTTCCATCTTAAGCTATTTATATTATTTCTAATTATCATTTTCCTTTATCATTTCTACTTGAGTTTTTGGGCCACCCCTGGCTCTACTGAAAGCTTACCTTTGCCTCTGTATTTAAGGGATCACCCAGTGTGATCCGTAGGGTTCCAGACTTTGTACATGGGATCAAACTAGGTTTGATCAAATCTAATTGAAGTCAGTCATATGTAAGGCAAGTGTTTGACCCTTTGTATTATATTCCCTTCCCTCTTTATATTATTATTTGAACTTTACGTTTGACTCTTTATAGTCTCTATATATGTTAGTATATTTAAAATATTCCTGAGGATCATCTTTCATTAATTTATTTACTTAGATACATTTTTATCACTTCCTAAATTTCTTGCATTAACAGTATTAAGAAACATGGAATAGGAACATGATTGCAATGCAGTGGTTTGTAGTTCAGTTTGTATGTTAGTGTATTCTCTGGAGCTTTGAATCAAGCCTAATTTAAGACAATTAACTGAGATTTTCAATGGTTGACTGATACGTTGAACAAGATTTCCAAATGATTCTAAACTGCAATGACGGTAAAGAATGAGAAAACTTTTTTGGGCCACACCTGTTTGACGCTCAGGGGTTACTCCTGGCGCTCAGAAATTGCCCCTGGCTTGGGGGGACCATATGGGATGCCGGGGGATCGAACCGTGGTCCTTCCTTGGCTTGCAAGGCAGACTCCTTACCTCTAGCGCCACCTCACTGGCCCCAAACTTTTTTACAAGTTAAATGTTGTCTTCAGAATGAGTTGTTACTTCTAGTCTAGAGAAAATCAGAATAATAAACTTGCATTTGTGTTGCTGACACTATATGCTTCTGACTAAATTTCAAATCTAATTCCTCATATGCATCACAAAGTGAATATTCTAATGATATAGCATTAACATTTCTTTTGCTACGGCCTGCATTCCAAATTCACATTGATAATTCAGAGAATGAAAAAATGTTTTTAAGCACTAACAGTATGAGTGATTTATATAGATAAAAATAAAAGATATTCTTGCTTCAAGAGTGTTGCTAGGAAGCACTGTGTGAAAACGAAAACTCCTACAAAGCTGTTCTCCATTCAGTAACAAAACTATTGTGGTAGTGTGTCCTGATTTTAAAAGTAGGAAATTAATCTGTTGAAGTTGTAACCTAAGGAAATCTATTTAATGAAATCTATTATTTAAATAATCTCATTTTAGAAAAAGTTTGGTTTTTTTATATTGTAATAAAACTTCTGCCTATTCTAATTTTTATTTGCATAAGAATAAAAGTGTAGCCTTACAGTGGTATTTGCTAAAATAACACATTTTAGAATGGATAGAACACAAAAATGAACTTAATTTTATGATCATTTTCTTATAGCTAATTTTATAACTTTCAGAAATTTCAAATAGTTAATTTTATAGCCTTAAGAAATTTTGATACATAAAAAATAAAAATTTTAGGATACTCAGATTGCCAATGAATAACTATATTTTAGTGTTATTTTTATATAATGATATATGATGATACACTTATATAATTATATTTTATGCAGCTGACTTATCTGGGGGTAGAACAGGCCAATTGGCTACTACTCTGGGTTTATTCTCGGCTCTGCACTTAGAGTTCATTCCTGGCAAGGCTCCGGGACCTGGTACTGGGCTCTAGATTGAATAAGTCATGTGCAAGGCAAGTTCCCTACCTCGTGAATTATTGCTCTAGCTCAAATCTGCTTATTTTTAGAAGAATATTATTCTTTTATTTATGCAGTTTCATAAGATTACTATCTGGTGGGGATTATTTTTTGTCTTGTTTTGGTTTTTTTTTGGGTCACACCCGGCAGTGCTCAGGGGCTACTCCTGGCTCTACACTCAGAAATCGTCCCCGGCAGGCTCGGGGGACCAAATGGGATGCGGAGTTTCGAACTACTGTCCTTCTGCATGCAAGGCAAATGCCTTACCACTGTGCTATCTCTCCAGCCCCAAGGTGGGAATTTTTCTAATTTGATTACTTGTAGTAAACAACTGAGCACATTTATTCAAGCATGTGGACTATAAAGCTGGGTATGAATCCCAACATCCAATCTAATTCAGTTGCCTGAAAAAATACATATTTAAACTTTATCTGTAAGGATTTTTGATACCATTTATCTCAGATTTTCTGTTAAATAAGAATTAGATATTTAAATTGGTGTTAGTTCACAAATAAATTTAATTTTTTCTAATGAAAAAAATCTTTTTAAGTTCAGATATATTCCATTTTTTCTTAAAAAGACACTATAGTACTTATGAAAACATATATTGAGTTTTGTTGTCTAGGAAATAGTGTATTTTGTAATTTTGAATGTTTCTTTAAGAGTTTTGGAAATATTTCTAGATTTTAATTTTTACACTATTAAAATGTCTTACTAGATAATTAGAAAATTGTTAATATTGTAAAGAGGGCTTTTTTCGTAATTGTAAGTAGTTGTTACTTCTAGGAAACCCATTGTTTAGTTTATATTTAGTTTATATTTGTTATTTGCTTAATCTCTTTACTAAACTCTTAATGTAGTGTTTAATTAATGCAGTGTAGAATTAAATTCTTTATTCATTTGTGCTCTTCTGGCATATAATCACACTATATTCGAATAACAATTTAACCTCCTTTCTCTAGTTGCTTAAATTTGATTTTCACTTTATTTTGAACTACTTGTGCTATTTTTCAGATTAATGCTAAATTTGTGTCCTTTAATATTCAGTGGATTTTTGACTTTAAAGTACTTGGAGAAAACCTGGGATAAATAAACAGTCCAACCATTGTAGGGGAAATGAGGGATACTGACTCAGCCTCTTTTCTGACTTCTGGGAGAAAAGCCAGAGGCAGTTCTGGAAGTTCCCGTGACTAAACAATCCACAGACAGAGGGTGAAAACACTATTGCAGGAGGGATTGTGATCTTTGTGCTCAATATAGTATCTTTCTTCTGATGCCAGTGCAGGTGACTTATGTGAAATGGGAAGAAGAGAGATTGTAGCTGGATAGATCTAGGACTGATAAAGTATGTAGTGAGACCTTGCAAGGCAAGGACACCAACTCCCACCAGTTTCTCCATGCAGCTGTCTAGCCGTGCCTGAGGTCCACTTGTGATACTGGCATGGGACTTAATGAGTATAAGCCGACAGGAGTAAAACCCAAACCCCCTAAATTTACCCTAAAAACTGGGAAAACAGTGACTCGAGTATAAGCTGAGGTGGAAAATGGTACTGGTAAATTTCAAAAATAAAAATATATGTCCAAAACAATTACAATAATTGAGGAATCAGTAAATAAATAAATAAATAAGTAAATAAACCATGATTATATTTACAATATATGATTGTTTGATATACTGTATACCATTAACAAACCACATTGACCCATAGTGTTCAATGGCAACTTTAATAAAGTGAGTAAACCATTTAAGATGGTAAAGCATTGTAAATAAATGGTTAAAAATCCTGAATCTTTGTACTCCAAAACCCCTGATTTTAAGGATTCAGGATTTATAAACATTTATTTACACGACTTTACTGCCTTAAATGGGGTTTTCATTTAATTAAATGTGCCATTGGATATTGTGGGTTAAATATATCAGAGGCATCCAGTTCATTTCAGCCTCCTACCTCTTAAGCTCAGCCTGGACTTGTGGACTGAGCTGAAGCACTGCCCCCTCTAGCAGACCGCAGAAGAGCACTTGCATTTGATTTGGAGGCGCGTGAACCAAATCAAATAACCTGTAAGACCCTAGTATAAGCTTATACTTGAGTATTTATGGTAATCCCCACCACCCGAGATTTGATCAGTGAGCCATGAACTCAGGTGGGAGTTAGGAATTCGCGCTTTGAAGGCTAAAGAAGTTGATCTTAGACCTTACCAGGCCATGGGGTCTGGAAATTCTGGAGAGAAAAGAAAAGAAATTCAAGAGCAGAAGAATGGTGAAATAAAAACAGATTTTATTTAAAGGTTTTTATTTGGATAGAGAAAAATTAATGTTCTGAAGAGAGAACACAGGCTTCTCCAAAACTTGACACATCTCAGAATACACACCTCAGAATTAAAGTATGAAAGTACACATCTGAAGAAGGGAGATGCAATCAGCACGTGTATGCAGACACTATATACATAGGCTGGCAACACACATGTGCACAGCACCAACTCATAGGTCTAGGCGCACATGTGTACAGCCTCTCCAATAATGGAAAGAGCCCCATCACTTATCCCAGAGTGCAATATCAAGAAGGAAGATACAGATGACATTTACTCAGGCACCCAGGCAACACATGTACTGCCTCACTATTCTACATTGGCTTTTATAAGTCAACTTTTATAAGGTTTGGAGAAAACCCTAACCTGCCATGTGTGGGCTTTCTACTTAGGTGAGAGTCCTGTTGTTATGGTAGTTGCAAGGAGGTAGTTGATGGCCTTCTTTGATAATGCTCTTTGTTCCTCCCCAAACTGCCCAGCTTTTATTTCTTCCGGTGCTTCTTTTTCAAGGTAACCCCACCAAATTCTCTCTTGTTTTTATTACATTTCAAGAATTCATTGCCTCTGCTCACTTCCCTACCTGCCTGCCTACCTGCTTCACTTCTTTTCATTGATCTTTCTCTATGCTGTTCCTAATTGCTCTTTATTTTGCTCTTACTCTATATAGAATATTTGTATCCCAGCTGTCAAAGTCAAAGTAGTTAAGGTTCTGGGTTGGCACAGTCAACCCAGAACCCCCTCCCACCCCCACCCCCCCGTCCCACATTGTTCCCTAAGCCAGGAGCAATTTCTGAACGCAGAGACAGGAGTAAACCCTGAGCATCACTGTGTTTGCCCCCCGCAATGTTGGTAAATAGAATTTTTGCCTCTTATTAACTGAATTTTAGATTATAACAGAAAAGAAATAAAAACAAAGAAAGTTTATTTATTGAAACAAAACAAATCAGACATGGTAGAAGAATTTGTGATTGAGGAAAAGAAAATGGACTATTTGTGTTACATTACTTTACTCATTGTCTTTCATTTTCTACCTTCACATGTACAAGTAGTAGGTAATTCTGTAGTTTTCGACAAATAAATTATGTATGGTTCTCAAGGCCTTGATCACTTTTTATATCCAAGGATTTGAAAATATTTTTCTTGTGTACTAGATCTTATGGTAGCCTTTTTCTCTTTTGAATTATACACAAATGGATCATGCATTAATGATAGTTAAATGATAACATGCAATACTTGCCATGAAGATAAGACACAGGGCACTAAGAAAGTGAAATGGGTAAATTTGATTAATCACTTAGTGGTTCAAATGTAACCTTTATGTTGAAAGTACGTTTTGACTGACTGCTACCTGAAAAGGTATGTCATAGAAACATCATATACAGACAGGAACTAGAATTGAATAAACCTTCCACTCCATTCTGGCAAATTTTTTATTTTTTAATTTACTGTTAGGCTACATAAAGAAAATTATATGACTATATTCAATAATAACACTTCAACTTTGTTAGGGAATAAGAAAAATTTAGGAGGCAAATAGTGGTGGTGATTATATAATTGAAATAGAATTAATATGACTTGTACTGTACATATAGAAGAGCTAAAATGGGTAATATGATATAGTGAAAATTTCCACACACAAATGTACTCAATATGTCTAAATATGTTTACATATGCAAAATAAGGATAATCACATTTCAACTTTAATTTCATATAGTTTTAAATTAATATTAAAACTAACAGTACTTGTTAAGAATGAACTTTTGATGAATATTGCCAATGATTTCAAAAAACATGAATATTCTAAAGTGGATAACAATGTTAGAATTTAGGTACTACAATAGACAAATTGCCTAACCCCTCTTTCCATCATTTTCTTTGTTACTTGGGATTAATAATAGTTATTTGTCACTATTTACTGTGAATATGAAATTTATATGGATGGCCACAAGTTCAGTGTTTGAAAATAATGGGTCTTCAATAGGTGTGCAAATTCTTCTACAAGATTAAGTCCAGTTATAATAATAGTTTTGTTTATTAACATAACATAGTAATCTCTAAACTATGATAACTCGTGTTTCACTTTGCTATAATATTTCTATAACATTGGGTGCTATACTAAGCAAACTTATTCTGAGTATAAATATCAGCTACCCTACAAACCCTCATTGTACTTATACTTATCTTTACATTATAATTTTTATTTTTGATTTTTTGGCCACACCCAGTGACACTCAGGGGTTACTCCTAGCTATGCGCGCAGAAATCACTCCTGGCTTGGGGATGGCATGGGATGCCGGGAGATTACACCGGCAAGGCCTTACCACATGCACCACTGCTCCGGCCCCTCCATTATTACCTTTAATCGACACTTTGGACATTGTTAAAGTCCCAGAAAAACTGAGCACAAAGTAATAGAATTACCACATATTCCTTCTCTTTATATAAGATCAGTATTTAACACCAAAATTCAATTAAAATGCATTTGAGACTGTTATAAAGCCTAAAATTTCAAAATGCATAGAATAAAACAGATAATAGGTTCGGTGATATTGGCCTTCAGTTTATCGTTGGGCGCACAACAGAACATAATAAGGCAATTTTATCAAATATAAAATAGAATACTCATAGACTTCAATATAAAAGTCAATAATTTGATGACTGTGAGGTAATACTGTGTAACTACATGAGTACCACATGATTGGCCATGATGTATCTCTGGAGACTCCTTAGTACTACCAGGCATGTCCTTGGAGGTTTCAGCACTTATGCTCTGACTGGGATATTGTGGATAATATGGTGCTCGAACAAAATTGTATTCCTTGCTCCTTATATTGAAACACTAGCTCAGTTATCCAAGAATCTCAGTGGGGCCACCAGATCTCCACCTAGCAACACCCTTGGGAAGCATTTCCCTTCAAAAACAATTTAATTAAGAAAAAAATGGCAGAAAATCAATCTATAAGGACATTTTTTTTTCCAAAGAAGACATTGAAATAAGTAACATAAAAGAAAGAATGTGCTGGGGCCGGAGAGATAACAAGGAGGTAAGACTTTAAGGCCTTTCATACAGAAGGCCATTGGTTCGAATCCTGGCATCCCATATGGTCCCCTGAGCCTGCCAGGAGCGATTTCTGAGTGTGAAGTCAGGAGTGAGTGCTGCCGGGTGTGACCCAAAAACAAAACAAAACAAAACAAAGAAAGAATGCACATTGTTAGTTGCTATTAGAAAAATATACATCTAAATAGCAACGAGGTATAACTTTATACATGTGAGTATAACTTATATCAAAAATACTATCAAAACTCATTGGCAGGTGTAAAATAGAACAATGGGGCCCCTTTATACATACACTCTTGGTGGAAATGTGCAAATTTATACAGGCACTTTGGTAACAGTGTATTGGTTTCTAAGAAAACAACAATGAAACTACTTATTATCTAGCAATTCTACTTTAAGCAATTTATATATAAATATGCATCCTTCATTTTACTGAGGAAGTATGTACTAGAGAAATAAGCTAAATGTTCATATACAGAAGATTAAATGGAGATGTGATATATAAGCATAATAGAATTCTTTGTAGGTATAAAAAGATAAAATTTGGGGTTTGGGAGTTAGTCCCAAAGGACTGGAGCACATGTTTTGCACTCTGGAGCCCAGGCTCTATCTTGGCAATGCACAATTCCCTGAGTGACAACAGGGATGATGGTAGCCCTTGAGAACCAACAAGTGTGACTCCAAAGTGAAAAAGAAAAGATGAAACCTTGTCATTCGTAAAAATATGAATAAAATAAGGGGATGGGCAAAATAATTAGGAGAAAGTACAATAGTTAAATAATGAATGATCTCACTCCTGTGAATTATAAAGAAATTGTTAACAAGAGATAAACAGGTCTGAAAGTAGATTTGAGGTTCTAGAAGGAAATGAAAGGAAGGGATATGACATAAAATCAAAATGTAGAGGAATCTAATAGGTTGTGTGATACCATCAGATAAACCTATGTATATGTTAACTTATACTACCAAAACTTACAGAGTTTTGGTAAGCAATGGCACCTCAATTAAAAGTAAGGAAAACTTGTGTCAAATATGCTACTAAGAGTAGTATACCCTACCAGTAGTAGTATTGTATAGTATAGTATATATAGTATATATATATATATATAGCATCTACAATATTTTAGAATGGTTTTAGATCTATACCAAATTAAATAAGACAATCAGTTTGAATAAGATAAACTAATACTTCATATATAGCCTCTGTAGACCTGGAAAGATAGTATAACAGGGAATGCTTTCACTTACATGAGACTGACCTCGATTTGATCTTCAACATTCCACATGGTATCTCCAAGGACTGCAAAGCATAATCCCTTAGTGCAGAGCCAGATGTGCAGATCCATGAGGATCCCTGGTAGTGGCCCTTAAATAATACTAACCAAAAATATTGTCTCTGGGGATATAATTCTCTTTTCTTTTTTTCCACAATTGGGCATATAAATTCTAAATACTGTTCACAGGACCTATTTCTTTTCTAAAATCTATTTTATTTAGTCAGATATTTACTTGGTATTTTCACTTGGATGTCTAATGGAAAACTCTCTAACATGTTTAAAACTAGATTGTTGTTTAACCCACTCACCCATCAAACCTGTACCTGCACTTTGGCAATTGTCAAATATTTTTCACTCTAAGGCACAAGCAAAAGATAATAATTTGTCCCAGTTCCTTCCTCAGTCTTATGGAAAATTATTTCCTTAGAATGTCATGTCATATCTCACATATGGGGAAAAATATTCTCTATCTGTATCTCTATTCTGAATAACTTCACTCAGGATGATAGTCTCCACTTTCACGCGTATGAATGCAGATCACATGATTTGTCATTTCCTAAAGTTTTGTTGTAGTATTTCAGTGCACGTTATGTGTAACACCCCTGCCACCTTATCATTCATTGTTCTTTATCAAATAATCTGTTCTTGGATGCTTGGATTATTGCCAAATTTTGACTGTTGTGAATAATAATACAGTCTTAACAAAGATATTATTCCTGAAAAGAGATTTTGGACTTGACTGGGTCTGTTGGAAGTTCAATTCTTAGTTTTTTGAGAAATGTTCATATTGTTTTCCAAAGGAATTGAACCATAGATGCATTAACTGTAGTAGATAATGGTTCTTGTCTTCCCACATCTCCACCAACTCTGTTACTGTTCTTTTCGTTTTGATGTGTGACACAGTCTGACTCATGTGAAGTGATTTAATTTGTTTTAATTTGTACTATGGTGGGGGAAGGAAGTGAGC
>PVKC010038033.1:0-12845 GCA_004027635.1 Crocidura indochinensis
CGCACCAGAACTTTGTGGGGGTGCCTGGCTTCCCGCTACATTCCTGTTAATAATGCAACTGGTATGGAGAGTAACAAGCAAGTAGTCCAGCAAGAGGCAGCTCTGTGAGAAGCTGAGGGCCCCAGACTTGGGTGGGAAGGACCTGCCTGAGCCCCTCTGACCTACTTACACCATGAACATAGATACTGCAGGCCCAGACTGCCTTTTGTTTGCAGTATGGGAGGTTGAACTAAGTGTTGCCCACAGATAATGAGGCTGGAAGATCTTGGGAAAGCAATTCCTCGCTTATCAGAAACTGGTAGTCCTTCCAGTTCCCCACCAGGGAAACCTGAGCTCCACCTAGTCACCCATCCATACTGAGGGACCCTCACTGGACTGGATTCAGTGTGCCCATGGGATGGCAAAGAGCAGTGTTTGACTTGCTATGGAAACTAATCTAGTCAGCCTTATCAATCAGCTATTAAGAAGAAATTAGATACTTCCAATCTTAGAATAGAAACTTATTCTATTTAAAATTGAAATAAATTCTTGAACCCCTAATTCCTTCATCTTTGTATGCTCTGAGATTGTATAATTTTTTATGGCACAGAATACCAGAGATTGTGTGTGTGTGTGAATGTGTGTGTGTGTGTGTGTGTGTGTGTGCGTGTGTGTTTGAGTCTATCTTCTGCATCGCTCTGACAATGGAAGCAAAAGCTTCACTAATTTATTCTTTTTTGTTTTTGTTTTGGGACTATACCCAGTGATGCTCAGGGGTTACTCCTGGCTATGCACTCAGAAAGCCAGGAGTGCCTGGCTTGGAGGACCATATGGGACACGGGAGGGATCAAACTTCAGTCTGTCTTAGGTTAACGTGAGCAAGGCAGACGCCCTACTGCTTGTGCCACTGCTCTAGCCACTTCACTAATTTATTCTATGTCTCTCAAACAAACTCCATGGTAAAGGCCCAAAAAGGAAAGAATTTTGGCTCTGTGCCTAAAAGCCTCTTACACTCTCACAGCTCAGAGACTTGAATATAGAAGCCAAAGGGTCAGATGCAAATAGGAGATTGTATCTGTGGCCTAATAAAACTTTATTTACAAAAAAATAGGTATGGGGGTTACAGTCATGGAAAGTATATACATGAGTAAGGTGGTTGTGTTGGAATAAAATTTTATTTACAAACAGATATGGGCATAGTCATGGAAGGTATGCACATGAGTGAGTGTGGTTATGTCCTGATAAAACTTTATTGACAAGTACAGGACTGGATTTGTTTTAGCTTGAAAATGGTCAAACATATATATCCGGCATCTCACCAACAGCCAATGCTACAGTAGATGCAGAATAAATTCACCACAGAGGATGTTAAGTGAACCAATGAATGGACCAATGAATGACCCTTTCAGCCCGGGTTAGTTCAAGAACTGGTCATAAGAGAGTACTCTAGATCAGATTTTCTCCCAAGAGCCAAAGATACAAAATCAAACACAATCTTAAAAAGAAAAACAACTTAAGCATTAAAGAATTTCAGAACATGGTTAAGCACTTTATGTGCGTTATCTCATTTAATCCTATCGCCGATTTTAAGAACCAAGTATTATTATTAATCCCATTTTACAGTTGAGTTAACCAAAGCTTAACAGGGCTAAGTAGCTTGTCTGAAGTCACACACACAGCAATGTCATGCCAGGATTCCAATCAAATAAATCTGGTTTAAGGTCCTTGCCCCGAACCACAACAACAGTGGCTGCTTTGTGAGACTTATGTCAGTCTACCCGCACTGCCTGCTCTGCCCTCATTTCCCAGGTGCTACATCTCCTGTTTCCAGGGATTTTGGGGCTCGAGAACTTGTGCCACAAGAGCCTGTGATGTACTTCTTTGTGTCTATGCTCTGGGGACACCCGCATGAACTTGGATTCCTTTCAAGCCCTGGAAGAAGTGACCTTTTCCCTGGGAAGCTCTGATTACTGCCACCCAGCTGAGAAACAGGGTGAGTGACATGCTTGAGAGCAAGTGAGTCATTTCATCCCAAGATAAAAGAAGCAACACCTACTGCTGGGTGGCCAGAAGGAGGAGGCAGGGAGCACCAGTACTAACAGGTCCTGTGTGGCTATCAAGCTCTGTGTCAGAGACACCCTGGCTCCTGTTGCACCAAGTGGATTGTTGGTCCAGGAGGTAGCAACCTCCCCAGAGGGGCTGGGAGGATCACCGAATAGGAGAAGACTCAGCTTTTCCTGTTTGTTCCTATTCAAAGAAATGGTTTCTCTGCTATCCTTAAGCCCCTCTTCCCATTTCTTGTATGACTTATTCATGAGTAGGAAAAACACTGGAACTCACAAAAGCATCCAAGATTGGCTGAATTTCATCTTATCTCACAGATTGGGCAGGTTATTTCATGACAAGCCTAGGCATATGAAAAGAGACTTAACATCATTAAACACTACTGGGAATATAAGGATAAACCATGACAAGACACTACTACTTACCAACTATCCAGAGTGGAGTTCAAAAGATGGATGTTATCCAAACAAAGGTGGTAAGGAGGTGGCAAGACAGAGCTCAATGGTTTGTTGTTGGTATAAATGGAAAATTTGAGGGAGTCACTTTGGAAAGTATAGGGATTCCTGAGTTCAAATTAGTTTCATAATATTTACCAACAATCTCACTCATAAGTGCCTACTCAAGAGAGGTCAATACACACACACACACACACACACACACACACACATGTAACCAGAACGAATGGGAGAGCTAGTACAAAGGGTAGAATGTTTGCCTTGCATGGAGCCATCCCCAGTTCATCCCTACACAGTACATGATCCTGGAATACCACCAGAGGTTCCCGCTGAGCACAGAGACAAGAGTACCCTCTGAGCATGGCCTGATATGCCTTCCTCCCAACAAAAATACAAAACAGGTCAGCCAGTGCTCTTTGCAGTACAATCTGTTATAGAGACACAATCAGAAAACAATCCAAGTACTCATCAACTGGTGGTTAAAATATTGGGGTCTACCTATATAACAGGCTGGTATCCAAACTCTTTAGGCCTGCATTGAGAGGGAGGGGCCTCAAAAAATTCTTCTAGAGCATGAGAAATAGTACAGTGGGTAGGGAACTTGCCTTGCATATGCAAAACTCGGTTCAGTCCTAAGCACTCTATTTAGTCCCCCAAGCAAGTGATTCCTTAAGCAGAGTTGGGAGTAAGCCCTGAGGACCACCAGGTGTGTCCCTTAAACAAACAAAGAACAGCAACAAAACCCATGAAGAGTTCTAGAGACAAGATTCTGAAATTCTACTGTTGCCTGATAGTATCCTTACCAAATGTATAATGCATCTATAAAATTACAAAGTCAAGGGGTTGGAGAGATAGCATGGAGATGGGGTATTTGCCTTGCATGCAGAAGGCCAGTGGTTTGAATCCAGGAGTCCCATGTGGTCCCCAGAGCCTGTCAGGAGCGATTTCTGAGTGTAGAGCCAGGAGTAAACCCTGAGTGCTGCCGGGTGTGACCCAAAAACCAGGAGAAGAAAAACAAAGTCAAGGACTGGTCTTTCTACACTGAGGGGAGAAGTGGGATCAATTTCAAGTAAGTACAGGGTAACTTCTGGGTTGATGGAACATTCTAATTCAGGATAGGGGTGAACTGGCATGCCTGTAAGTTTACCTAAAATTGAGTTGCCATTCATAATGGATGAATTTTGTGATATGAAATTACACCATAATGGGCCATAAACAAAAGACAGTTCTGTCCACATGATTACTCTCTTTCAATTGCCATTCCAGCAGTTATATGGTTGGCTTTTGTGGCAATGTTCACCCTCTACATGGGCTGGTGTGGAAACTACAAATCATAGACAAATATGCAATCTCAGATATCTCAAACCTAGATCATCTAATACTTCTACCTTTGCAAAGGATGAAAGCACAATAAGCAATGTTCTTCTACAAGATTTTCTAAGTTTGCCAGATTTTCAAACGCCGTTGAACAAAGGTGTGTGTCAATTAGAATGCCTTTGGCTGTAAATAAATCCAGAGTCAAATTAGCTCACACAATAGTGGTATGAAGTATTGTATAGTACAATCACTTAAGAGGCAGGTGAAGCATATTAGCTTTCATTCTAACTGTGCCTTTTTTAAGGTCAAGTGCCCACTACTAACTACTTGGGTCACATTGACCCATGGTAAGCAGGAGTCTGGTTTCCAAGAGGAAATGTTGACTGACACTTCCAAGAGGAAATAATCATTGATTCAGAGCAATGAAGTCCTGTCCTACTTTACCCCTTCACCCCAAGTTGGGATAGGGAGATTTTTTTTTTTGGTGTCCTACAAATTTGATGAAGAGAAACATCTCAATGAATATTCATGAGAGTACTAGAACAAAACAAGTTCTCTGCAAGGAGAGGAAAGAAAGTCAGGGAACAAAGATGAATATACAACCAGATTCCCTTTATGGCACTGAAAATATACTTCCAGAGCCTCCTGCATCTTGCCACCTACCTGGAAAGGGGGTGGGGACAAGGAATAACAACATCACAATTACAGGAAAGGAATAAAACCAATAAGGAAGTCCATGAGAGGTGGAAAGCCAAAACCAGTTGCCAGTGATTTCCTGGTTTGGAGAGTCAAGGTCTCAGTCCACCCTCATTTCTACACATTCTAAATCAAGTTGTACCAAATGTAGAATGTGTCCATATTAGTTCAGTTATGTAAAGAGATAAATAGACTTTGCATAGGAAATGTCAGAGTTGCACAAAAGTACTATACAGTGGGTAGGGCATTTGCCTTGCATTACATATGGTTTCCTGAGCCAGTCAGGAATGATCCCTGAGGGCAGAGCCAGGAGAAAGTCCTAAAATCTACTGGGCGTGGTCTAAAAACAAACAAAATAATCAAACTGGCAGATGGGTTCACTCTCTGTGTGTGTTGTGTGACAAAGTAAGTGTTTGGTAAATATTTCTGGGATGAATAAATCCCTCGCAGCTCATGTCAGCCCACATGATTGCCTACATCTTTTATTCTTTATTCACAGAGGCTTAGGGTGAGAAATGCTACGTTCTTTCTTTGGCGGAGGAGATTCCAAAAGTTTATAGCATTTGCCTTGCATGCGGCTAACTCCTATTCAACCCCAAATGCCATGCATGTTTCCATGGCACCATCAGGGTGCACTCCTGAGCACAGAGCCAGGAGAAGCTTCTGAGTCATAATTAAGGCCCAATTCTTTCCTAAATTGGGTTTTCACCTCAGTACTCAGAGAATATCATACATTATTAAGGGCAGAGCAAGCTGTTTAACTTTGTGCAATAGAACAGTTATGACACTGAGCCAGAGAATATTAATTTGTTCAATTTTATGACGCTTTGTATTTTATGACGTATCGTAAGTGGACTCCTCTGTCGAAGACACGTCCTAGAATCATTTATTTTATAGATGATTAAAATGCATTTTTTCTCCCTTAAATCCTAAATCTGTTCCACCCTTCTGAAGCCATTCTCAGTCTTAACTATCACCTCCTAATATCTTTAGGGCATTTTCCCGCATGCTCCTGGAAATTGCCTTTGAGTATAAAAATAAGACAGACATGCCACTGTAACTGAATTGACAAATGTTGTAATTTGAGGAAGGAAGGAAGGAAGGAAGGAAGGAAGGAAGGAAGGAAGGAAGGAAGGAAGGAAGGAAGGAAGGAAGGAAGGAAGGAAGGAAGAAGGAAGGAAGGAAGGAAGGAAGGAAGGAAGACAAAAGGAGAGACAAAATGGCTTCCATTGGGAGGGTAAACATGCCAAATGGAACTCACTTCCACACAAAGGCACTTGAAGCTAGCATCTTCCATTACAAGACTCCCCAGCCCCTATACATGCTGCTTTCCAGTGCTCTCTGAGTGGAGAGCCACAGTCTGAGGTTCAGGCTCCCCTGGTGTGGTAGGTACAAGATCCTAAAGCAAAAACATTCACATGCTTGGGGAAGATAGAGATGGCATAGAGGAAGAGGCTTTTGCCTGGCATAGGTCAATCTCAGTGGATGCCTACTTTAACCCTTGGTACCACAGATGGTTCCCTGAATATCTTCTGAGACAAATCCAAAGCACAGAGTCAGGACTCACCCCTGAACATTCCCATATATGCTCACACCTCCTCTCTCCACATGCATAACTTCCCTTTGAATTGTAGTCTTGTTTTTTTATTTTGGGGCCACACCTAATGGTGTTCAGGAATACATCTGGCTCTTCATTCAGAAATTACTCTTGGCAGGTTTAGGGTACTATATGGGATGCTGGGATCAAACCTAGTTAGACTGTGTGCACAAGAAAATGACCAAACTACTACTCTATTACTCTGGTCCTTGCAGCCTTGGTTTGCCAAAGCTTTCCAAGAATGGAGAGAATGGAAATAACAAAAGGAGCAAAGTGGTGACTGTTTTTCTCTGCCTTTTATATGAACTATAAAAGGGATTATTTTTCCCCTTCCTGACCAAGTCCACCAAATAGTATTTCTCCTTATCAGCAATGATGAGTCAGAACACGAATCTAGTGTCTGCCTTCCTCTGAGTTCAACGTTATCTCTCTTGTCAAGTCTTATTTTTCTTAATAATATTTTAATTTAGGCATCATAATTACAAACATGATTTTAGTTGGGTCTTGTTGAGTCTTTGAAATGTCTTTTCTTGAACCAGAGAGATAGCACAGCAGTAGGGCATTTGCCTTGTAAACAGCTAATCCAGGATGGACAGTGGTTCAAATCCCAGTATCCCATAAGAACCCCTGTGCCTGCCAGGAGTGATTACTGAGCACGGAACTAGGAATAACCCTAAGCACCACTAAGTGTGACCCAAAATTAAAAAAAAGTCTTTGCTTGTGCAAAAATAAATAAATAAATAAATAAATAAATAAAACAGGGATTGTGGGATTACCATAAACAGTATAGTTTTGGGTTGTTTTTGTTTTGTTTTGTCTTGTTGTGTGTGTGTGTGTTTTGTGTTATGTGTGTTTTCCCTCAGTTGCAATTTCTTTCTAACAGAAACCATCTGGGAACATCTCAAAGTTGAGTTTGGAACTGTATTGCTGTAGGGTATTTCTGCTTCAGAACCCCACGGCAGGTCAGTTTTAAAGTGAGGCAGATAATTATCTCCCTGCAAGCCCCAAACCTTCCCTTCAGAAGCAGGGCACCAGCTGTTTAACTCCATGTCTGAAGGAGGAAATGTGGGCTTTGAAAAGCCAGCACGGAAGCATTTGGGGGCACCAACCTCTGCTCCCTGCAAGCCCGACTTGGGACTTGAGTCACCAGCTTAGCTCAGGATCCCCCCAACACACACACACACACACACACACACACACACACACACACACACACACACACACAGACTCTAAGCCCCTGCAGACTGTGTTGATCTAACTTGGGAGGGTGTGTGTTTGCAGGAACCCGCAAAGAGGTTTTCTTAATGTGCTTTGCAATGTGAAGTCAGCCGCAGGGATGCTAATTACATTTAATGGAACTTGGCACGATTTCTCCGGAGGTGGTGCTCACTGGCAGAAGGTAACCCTTCGGATTTGCGGGTAAAAGGGCTACACACCAAACAGAGGCTTCAGGAGAGGGAGAAATAACGATTTCTTACCCGACTCAGGCAGTGGAGGGAAGTATGGCATGTTTCCCATTGGAGACACCAATGGGGAAGAACTTTCTTTCAATATAGTTTTTTTTATCAAAACAAATAAAAATCTACATTTTTATGGGTGGGGTAAGCCAAATATTGGAAAGGTATGGGGCTCTCTAGGGGAGTTGAAAGTCCCCAATTATGGTTAATTTAGGGTAAGATGTGTAGATTGTAAGTTTAGTGATTTCTTACCTGACCCAGGCAATGGAGGGAAGTATGGCATGTTTCCCTTTGTAGACACCAATGGGAAGAACTTCCTTTCAATATAGCTTTTTTAAATCAAAACAAATAAAAATCTACATTTTTATGGGTGGGGTAAGCCAAATATGCGAAAGGTATGGTGAGCAGACTGGGGCTCTCTAGGGGAGTTGAAAGTCCCCAATGATGGTAAATTTAGGGTAAGATGTATAGATTGTATGTTTCCAAAGGGACAAGAAAAAGAAAGAAATATTGACTTATTCTGACACATTTCAATTCTGGATTGGACAATTCTAGAATACAAGGCATATCATGGGTTATTGGAGTGGTAGGTGACATCTCACAGCTGAGGGCAGTAAAGAAATACAGGGAATTTTTTTCTGGAGCTGCCAAAGATCAGGATGATGTAGATAAAGTTGACAAAAGACACTGGACACTGGGAATGTGTCTCTCTGTGTTCTCTCTCTCTCTCTCTCTCTACCAACCATAGTCCCTCTAGATACTCCACATCCCACTGGACAAGCAGGGTCTGAGAGCCCATTCCTGACTCATTTTTTTGGAAATTAGTTCATTTGGGATTTTCACTTTTCTGACTTGACACTAGAATGGGA
This sequence comes from Crocidura indochinensis, assembly GCA_004027635.1. Classification (NCBI taxonomy): domain Eukaryota; kingdom Metazoa; phylum Chordata; class Mammalia; order Eulipotyphla; family Soricidae; genus Crocidura; species Crocidura indochinensis. The sequence goes on from PVKC010038033.1 coordinate 8,435, forward strand.
ACTGGATCTCACTTATCACCGAAGGTGAAGTCAACACAGCAAAGAGCAGCAAAACCAGGCTTGGGATCAATGCACCATCAGGGTTCCCTACAAGATCTGTCACTGGAAAGCAACACAATGTTACATGCAAAGAGATACATGTGCAAATGCCATTCTGGTCCAACAACCAGCCGCAAAGACTCAAGGGTTTGAGAGAAGAGCGAAGAAGTGAAGCTCTGGGCAAAGAGTTGGCCATGAGAGTCTGGGTCAAATTGGGACCCTGAACCCCACCATGCATTCAAAGGTACCATGTTTCATCCTAACCTCCATCAAAATCCTCAGACCAGAGAAGATGGTATGCCAGAGGCATGAACGACAGTGCATTTACTCATCTGCTACATGCCAAAGGTGATGCCAAAAAAGTCCTCTCTGAAAGTGTGAACCGTTCTATGCCCAAGAGAGAGTTTCCCTGACTTTCAATATTTTATTTCTTGTGGGAAGTGAGCTAAATGAGACATAGTAAGAAGACATCAGGTCTCTACAGCTCTGCCTCCAGTGTCAAGGGATACATTCCTAATGAGTACCTGCAGGGTCCAAGAAGGAGCTAGAATGTTCTAGAAGAAAGGTGGGCTTTGGGGCCAGAGTGGTGGCACAAGTGGTAAGGTGTCGGCTTTGCATGTGCTAGCCTAGGATGGACCGTATTCAATCCCCCAGTTTTCCATATGGTCTCCCAAGCCAGGAGCTATTTCTGAGCACATAACCAAAAGTAAGCCCTGGGTGTCACTGGGTGTGGCCCCAAAACCAAAAAATAAAAATTACAAAAAGAAAGAAAGGAAAAGGAAAAAGGGACAAAAAGGGCGGGTTTTGAAGAAATAATCTTTTTCAACAACAACAACATTTAATAAAGAGATATTCTTGGTGGAAAGCAGAGATGATGCAGAGGAATTGAAGCAAAAGAAGAGAGAGAACACGATACCACTACAGCAAAAGGAGAGGGGTCTGGACAGGTATAGGAGGAATAGAGCTCAGATATCTGATATGTCACTATTGGGACAGACCACGGTGGGGAGGGGTGGTGTAGTACCACCTTGTGCTACACAAATGCTCCATCCATTCCCCCTTAGCAGTCTTCATTTTTCTCAAAGAGCCCTGAGTCTCTATGCCAGGAACACATACAAGGCCCTAAATGAGAGTCTGGTAGCGTGGACAGTGCAGGGCACAGAAGGGCACACAAGCAACCTCATATGTGGCAAACACCACTCAGCACTGGGCTCTAAGGGACCCTGGTATGGCCCTGATCTACCCCTAAGAAAGCACATAGAGAGAAGGAGGAGGGAGGTTCACTATTATCATCAATGAGAACATAATTCCTTTGGTCCTCGTGTCCCCTAGACTTTCTCCTACCTGAGAGCTTGTGGGAACTTGAGATCTGCTCTGTGCAAAGCATCATCTGATATTAATTATCAGTACATCTATGCCCAGCTACTAATGCCATCAATTATAATCTCCCCATCTGCAACTATTATGCAAGAAAGAGAGAGGAGACAGAGGAGTTCGGAATGGTCACCCAGGGAAATTGCAGGTGGTTACAGTCCATACAATTGGGGTTTACCATGTCTTATCTGTGAAAAAGAGTGAATAAAGCTCTGGTTTGGAATGAATACCCAGGTCTACTGGCCCTGCATCTTAGCTGCCCTCAAGCAAGGGTATTTCATCCATATCGGAGCATTTGGGGGTTGGTCAACTTGGAGGAAGGTGTATTGTTACCAGAGAGAAGACAAAGACATACTACTCTTACAGACAGGCAGGGCTTTCTGCCCCTCCAAAAAATTGTCTCAGGCAAACACCCAAGTGGAAAAAGGGGGAAAATGTTTTACTTGATGATTCCTCAGCAGATTTCACAGCACCTCAGGAATAGAAACAGGGACTCAACAGCAAATTTAAGAAGAACAATGGCCATCCTGGTGGTGGCAAAAATTATTGTCATTGTTATCAATGCGGGGAGCCTTATCCCATGGTGTGGAATGTGGCCAGAATGAGAAAGAACATTTGACAGAGGCAGATTCTGGACAGAATTTTCCAGCTTCCCTTCATAGAAACCTGGCTCATCTGTCTCCCTTCCTTTCCACATTCCAACATCGGATTGTCACCAACAAGGCCCATAGATTTACTCATCATTCTGTGCCTTGGCTTATTGCTTTTAATTAGAACATTAGGCTCATTCCCCATGGAGTTCACCCAAGGAAGGAGCAGCACACACAAAAAGAACCTTAAAAAAATGATTAAGTTTAAACACTGGAGTTAGGACCAAAATAGAGCCTCGCTCCTCCCATTTGAAAGTATATTTGTTCATGTCAGGAGAATGAAGGCTGCATGCATTATTCATTAGAATAACAGTTTATTGGCAAAATTGTTGTCTTTGGATGGTATGCATTATGGAGTGAATAAATAATGTGGCACGGATATTTTTAGGGACCGAAGAGTAAATCCAGGGAGAAAATTCGTAACAGGAAGGAAAGGAAGCAATGGCTGGAAGTGGTGGAGGCAGCAAAGTAAAAATATGCAAAGGACAATAAAAATTGCTTCGAAACCAAGATATAAAGAAGAAAAACGAATAATGCTTGGAACTGCTGTGTGCGTGGGTCTGTGCAACGCATGTGTGGCTATTTCCATGCAACTTTGAATTGAAAGCTCCCCTGTACCCGAATGAATGTGATTAATCAGGTTTCCTTGGGCTATCTTCCTGAGCTGACCCAGGAGATTCACCTGCTCCCACCAGCTGTGAGAGAGCAGTAAAGCAATTGGAGGAGTCTTGGATTAAACCAACTTCTGTGGCCCCTGGTCAGCCATAAGAGAGGCCTGTCCCTATAAGGCTGAGAAATCAATTAGGAGGAACCCCTTATAATTTTCTTACAGGGACAGTTGCCCATCACACATGTAAGCCCCCTGCTCAGGTGCAGTGACTGGCTGCTCCTCCCAGACCACTTCATTGAATGGTTGCTTGCCCTACTACTGAAAAAACTGTTGGTTGGACTCACTATTTCTATTCTCCTGCTTTCCCCTTTCCTCTGGTCTTCTCTCTCACTGCCTTATTGCTTTGTCCTAACCTTGGCGAGCTCTTTCTCTCCCTCTCCTGGCCTAGGGGTTTTGGCTGTAAGGCCCCTGGCTTCCCTACCTTGCATGTTCCCCTATTAAATCCAGTATTCTGCAGCCTTTTTCTTGTTGGGGTCATGTCTCAGCCCTGAGAGAGAAGCCCTTTCTAAAACTGTGATGTGATGGACACAGAAACACTCTAAGTTTCAAGGGTGGATGGGATCCATGTCATCTATGACAAAAGGATCCCTTGCAGAGCTCACAATTGTGTCACTTTGCATAATCATAGACTCATTTCTGCAGTGAGAAAATTGGAGACTGAATCCCTTAGCTACATGGAAGTTGCTCATGGAACATTGTCGACAATGAGGGTAAAAAAGATAATAAATATTGTGGTTAATAAGACACTCGCCTTGCACACAGTCTGATGTAGGTTTAATCCCTGGGATCAGATACGGTCCCCTGGGTACCATCAAGAGAGATCTCTGAGCACAGAGGAGTGAATCCTGAGCACAGAGCCAGGAATAAATTCTGAGCATTTTGGGTGTAGCCTCCCAAACACAAAACAAAAAGGGTTGTTTGCTGATCAAGGGCTTTCTTTTAAATATAATTGACCACTTTCTTGGCTCTCGGGGGTTTCTCCTGATTCTCTGTTCAGAAATCCTGGCAGGCTCAGGGGACCATATGGAATCCTGGGCGTTGAACCCAGGTTGGCTGCATGCAAGGCAAACACCCTCCCCACTGTGCTATCATCTTTCAGTCCCGAGACCACAGTGTTTTTAAAGGGAGAGAAAGAGAAGAGAGAATCATCTACTAGCTGCCATCAGAAGAGGAATTTTGGACCTGGCTATGAAACAAGCCTAAGTGAAGATTTCAATGTAGTGATCAGAAAGATGGGTTGGAGGGTAGATGTAGAAGCATGGGGGGGCTTACTATAATGATTCTGCAATCTGGGGGTGTCCTTATAAGTAAAAGTTCATAATGGAAGTGATAAATTATTAAAATCTGCAGTGTCAGGAATATTGAGGGTACGGAGACAGGGGACTTTTATCTGTGTATGTGCTTTGCTCCTGTTCTGACTTTTGCCACAGACCTGCATTATACCTCATATGGAGATAAAATAAAATAATATTGGAAATAAAATAAAATCTTCCCTCCAGGGGCCCAGGAGATAGCATGGAGGTAAGGCGTTTGCCTTTCATGCAAAAGGTCATCAGCTCAAATCCCGGTGCCCCATATGGTCCCCGTGCCTGCCGGGAGCAATTTCTGAGCATGGAGCCAGGAGTAACCCCTGAGCACTGCCGGGTGTGACCCAAAAACCAAAAAAAAAAAAAATCTT
>PVKC010038034.1:0-12845 GCA_004027635.1 Crocidura indochinensis
AAAGAGCGAATCTGGGGCCAGATATTTTGCACAGTGGTAGGGCATTTGCCTTTCACACAGTTGATCCAGGACAGATGATGATTTGAATCCAGGCATCCCAATCATCCCCCATGCCTGCCAGGAGCAGTTTCTGAGCACACAGCCACGAGTGCTGCCGACTGTGACCCCCAAAAAAAAAACGCAAACAAAAAGTGCAAATTCAGTGAGCATGTGCAAGCTCAAAAACTAATGAATTCAAACTCTTGGTAAGCAGCATGGCTAAGTGTGCAAACACACTTATCTGATATAGGACCTCCAGAAAATAAGTCCCCCAAAATAATGTGAGCACTAAAGCAAGGTGAGTGTGTGTGTGCTTGTGTGTGTATACAATGTGGCCACTGAAATAGTAAGAAAAACATTATCAAATAGCATTGTCAGTAATCAAAACAATGAAAGGAAGGGAATGCCACCTCACATCTGTGAGAATAGCCTGTATCAAAAAGACTAGCAACAGCAATTACTGACAAACTCTGACTTTGGAATTGAGATTACCAAACAGGAATTGAGCCATGGTCGATGGGGAAGGGTATCTAAAGAACCATGATAAAGGGATTTTGGTACTTTGATAGAAAGTGTGTTGTGGAGGGACTGGCTGTGGCGCTGGAGGTAAGGTGCCTGCCTTGCCTGCACTAGCCTAGGACGGACTGCAGTTCCATCCTCTGGTTTCCCATATGGTCCCCCAAGCCAGGAGCGACTTTTGAGTGCATAGCCAGGAGTAACCCCTGAGCTTCACTGGGTGTGACTCAAACCCCCCCCAAATAAAAAGAAAAAATAAAGAAAAGAAAAGAAAAAGAAAATGTGTTGTGGTACTATTTAGAAGATGGTGAATTGTACCCCTAAAACGTTTTTTGTTATGCTCCCCCTTTTTGAGAAAAATGTTACTCAATACTTTCTTTAAGCTAACAGAGATACCCCCCTGCCCCCCGTATTGCCCTTGAGATCTTTTCATTTTCTATCTTTGGGGCAATATTACTCACTTTGGGAAAGCATATGACCTTTGAAAGCAACAATATTTCTTCAGTGTGCAAAGATACAATGTAAAAAGAAAGAAAATAGAAGTTAAATGAAATATTGTGTTATTAACAACAATAAAATATGGTCAAGAAAGACATTGAAAAAGTGTAACTTAAAAGTTGTGAATTTCGGGACCAGAGAGTTAGCACAATGGCGTTTGCCTTGCAAGCAGCCTACCCAGGACCTAAGGTGGTTGGTTTGAATCCCGGGGTCCCATATGGTCCCGCATGCCTGCCAGGGAGCTATTTATGAGCAGATAGCTAGGAGTAACCCCTGAGCCCAGTCAGGTGTGGGCCAAAAAACAAAACCAAAACAAAAAAAAACAAAAAAAAGTGGTGAATTTGGGCACATTGCTGCTATTATAATTGAATCATCCAAAATTAGTTCTAGCATGGATGACATTAAACCTCTATTTGGACTACTTTCAGGTATGCTTCCTTGAACTTCAAAGGGCTAATAGGTTAAAATATTTTAGATCCTCTTTCAGCTTTATAATCTTGATGTGAATGAAATTGTACAAACAATGCACTCATGTGAGATTCAGAAGTTGCGTTTATGAGAGCAGTCATAATGGCATTTTAGCTAATGCACCTAGGAAGCATTGCGCAGCGGACAATCAGTGCTGTTCTGTAGCAACCTAAAAACCACTGGAATCTCCATTTTGCTCCTCATATAGGTACTTTTTATAACCTCTCACTCTCACTTAATTTCTGCTTTGTGTCCCAATCCTTAAAGATATTCTTCTCCACCACTCTATAATGTTATACCTGGCCCGGTTATAAATAGAAAAGGAAGAAAAAACAATCACAAAGCCTTCTGGAAAGATTCCTGAAGGTTATGCAAATTCCCAGAGATGGATGTTGCTTCAACACAATTTCCTCAAAGTTTAACATGGAGCATATCATTCTGGACTGAGAATTCATTAGCCCCTGATGCCAGGTTAGTCGACCTGGAGACAGGATTTGCTTCTTCCCTCTCCATCACTAGAAATTTCTTATAACTTACTTCCCCCATCTTATACAAATTATGAGCTTCAACCTGAGAATAAGGTGAATTATGTCACTTAAAATCTGTGAGGCTGTTTTTGTTTGTTTTTGTTTGGAAGCCATATCCAGAAATTCTCAGGAGTTAGCTACTCTTGGTTTTGGACTCAGAAATTACCCGTGGGGACCATATGGGATGTCAGGGATCAAACCTGGATCAGCTGTGTACACAGCAAGTACCTTATCTGCTCTACGATTGCACCAGCCCAGGTGTGAGTTTAGACACATTTCAGATATTATTATAATTGATTGATTCAAGATTCGTTTTAGAGTGAACAGCATTTAAAATTCTTTTATTTGAATTTTTGGTATGGTTTTTATGGTTTTCTTCCTATTTTCCTTTCTTCTCTTAAATTGATTTTTTTTTTTGGTTTTTGGGCCACACCCAGTGACGCTCAGGGGTTACTCCTGGCTATGTGCTCAGAAGTCGCTCCTGGCAGGCACGGGGGACCATATGGGAACCGGGGGATCGAACCGTGGTCCGTCCTAGACAAGGCAGCAGGCACCTTACCTCCTGCGCCACCTCCCGGCTCCCTTAAATTGATATTTATGGCCTCTAGAAGAACTCCTCCCATTACTTTCTTGTTGGATTTTTATCACCCCCCCCTTTTTTTCTCTTTCTTTATTTTCCCTCCAAACAGAACCACATAACTTGAACCATCTTGTCATGCCTCACAAATTGAGGGGGAAATAATGGAGGATACCAAGACCAAACAGGTGTATGAACATTGAGTAGAAATTAAAAAAAAAAACGATTCGACTTAAACACCAAATCCAAAGCTAAGGACAACAGAATCAAAACCCAATCTACAACAAGTAGACATAGAAGGGACCACTTATTCTAGCAGCCTGGGGGGGGGCAAAGGAGGGGGATATGCAATGCATGCTGGGAACAGGTGTGGAGGGATGACAACACTGGTGATGGGAATACCCCTGATTCAATGCCACTAAGTACCTAAAATATTACTGTGAAAGATTTGTAATCCACTTTGGTCAAAATAAAAATTATTTAATTAAAATAATAGGGGCCGGGTGGTGGCGCTGAAGGTAAGGTGCCTGCCTTACCGCGCTAGCCTTGGACCGACCGCGGTTCGATCCCCTGTGCCCCATATGGTCCCCCAGGCCAGGGGCGACTTCTGAGCGCATAGCCAGGAGTAACCCCTGAGCGTCACTGGGTGTGGCCCAAAGACAAAAAAAAAATAATAGACCACTTTGAGCTTCACAGATCAAGTTTAGTTTTCTGGGACCAGAGATGCCACAGCTATTCTGTGAGTGCTGACTGTGGCTTCCAGAAATGAACTGATTGGTGGGAGGGCTTTTTTCACCTTTCTCATTCTCTGCAACAGGAGTTGCCCAAAGGGAATTGTTAATTGAGAAATAATTACATTTGAAAGGAATTGAAGTACTCTGAGATTAGGGAAATTTAAGGTGTGCTTCCACTGCTCTAGTCAACTCAGCCTTTTAGCTATTTGGGTCCACCCTTAAAATTAGAATTATTTGGTCAAAATATGGTAAATGAGATGAAATATCTTCTATCCAGGCTTTATGCTATTTGATAACAAGAACTCCTCAGAAGGGGTCCCACTTAATGGTGTGGCAAGGAGGAAAAGGTATTGCTCCTCTCCATGGCAGCAAAGCCTCAGGGAAGTGAGAGGACAGAAATTTGGGGCAAAATTTAAATCACTTCCTCCTCCTTCCTCCTCTGGCCCTGTGCCTAAGCCAACACTGCTTCAAGGCCAGTGCAGTCACTCTGACTAGCCTTCTTGCTACAGGCAATAGTTTACTAGCAGCTAAGGAAAGAAAATCACCAACTCTCCCCTAAGAGTTAGGATGGGAACGGCAAGGAACTAAATCCTTTCATCCCCTGAAATCGGTCCTGATGCTAGTGGGAGTCCCTGTATGATTTATGTGAAGTGGAGATGAGAGAGAAGGTAGCCTGTAGCCTTGAGAAGGTAAACTGCTGCTTTCTCTCCACCCACCTCTGCCAGCCTGAATGGCTGGAGATATCTAGGACTGTGGGTCTTGCTTTTTGCAAGAAAGGAAAGTCAGTCCTAGTCCTTGCCCAGGTCTTTCAGATCCGCCTCCTTTTTCTCAGAAAAGAATTTGAGGAGTAGAGGTACAGAAAAGTAGAAACAGATTTTATTTAAAAATTCTGAGGAAGGGGAGGGAGTGAGAAAGAGAGAATGCAGGCTTCTCTAAAAGCAGAGAGCCCAGCTTTAAAATATTAATTTTAATGCTCATATCAAGAAGGGAAAAGTATGCTACATGTGTGTGCCCCGGAAACACATGTGCATATCTTTTATAGGTCATTGCCAACCTGCCCCACATAGGTCTTTCTACCCAGGTATGAGTCTGCTGCTAAGGTGATTGCCAGGGAGAACTGTTGGGAGCTGTGTTAGCCTTCTTCAGTCCTTATCATTATTCTCTCTGCTCAAGTCTGTCTTCTCTATAGGGGCTGCATACTTCTCTTCACTGCAGAGTCACCAAAAAGAGATCTTAAGGGACCTGGGGGTTGAGAGATAGCATGGAGGTAGGGCATTTGCCTTGCATGCAGAAGGATGGAGGTTCAAATCCTGACATCCCACATGGTCCCCCGGGCCTGCCAGGAGCGATTTCTGAGTTTAGAGCTGAATGACCCCTGACCACTGATGGGTGTGACCAAAAGACAATAAACAAACAAAAATAGAGACCTTAGTTCCTGTGTTCACAAGGCAGGTCCTGGCTGAGTTAAGGCTAGTAACAAGAGTAATTTCATCAAATCCATCTCTCGGTTTTATTACAGTCCAAGAATTGATTGCCATGAAGGGGGCCCTTACCAATCTATCTGCTTATGTACTTAAGTTCCTTCAGTGACATTCTTGCTTTCCTCAACAATGGAATCACCACTGTCCAGCCTGGACCACGCAAGTCCCAGATCCAGGCACATGACTACACCTGGCATGGGAAGTGTGAAGAACCACCTCCCTCTCTCATATCTGGGAATTCTTGAAATTCTCTTCCTTATGGCAGGTTACTGAGTTTGGATCAGGAAATCCACCTCAGCAATCACTGCTGAGGGAGTTCCCTGTGGGAAGACTGAATGAGAAAGGCAATAAAGTATTATTGGTTCTTAAACACCTTATATATTTCTGATTGTTGAAATTAGAAAACTTTATATCAATCCAGGAGTACTGACAACGAATGACTGATTTATTGGCTTCTATTTTTCCATGCCCTGACTTGTACAATTGTGCATGCTATAATAAACATTTTACTAAACATAGATGAGAGGAGACTAGTGATTCCTAAGGCAAAGAAGGGAACAACTGTGCATCCAAAAAGATTCATAAGGAACTTTTGTTCCTATAGGAGCTGTTCTGCTTGAGATAAATTGGGATTATATGATGGGGGAATGATTCCTGTAGATAACTGTGAAATGAGCACCTTCAGATTGAAGAACGTAGTGTAGAGGTTAGAGTTCATGCAAAGTTATGCACAAATCCCAGTTGGATCAGCACACTACACAACTCTTCATTCTGCTGGATGTGACCATCCAGGGTCCCTGAGCACTCAGAAAACCACAAATATGGCTCTGGTTTATCTTAGCTCTGTAGGGTCTGAACAAAATATGAGGTCATGCCCTCATATTAACCACTGTCCTTAATGGCCAAGAATCACTAGAAATAGCTCTAGGCTCTCTAAACATTACCTGAAAAGTACCTTTCCCTCTGAGAAATAATAGAAGATGAAAGTGATGCATATTGGCAAGTCTCAAAGAAGACATAGCCCCCAAAAAGGATTTAAATATTATATTGCAATTATAGCAATACTTTAAGAATCCTGAGTTCCAGGAAAATTTTTTTAGACATCTCACACTAAGATACATTGACCTAGAAGGTCCAGAGAATGTCAGAATGATAAATGTGCTTTTCATTGGGCATAGTACACCCAATATAAGGAGAATACTAAACTAATTAGAAGGAACCATCATTATGTTATCCTTTCCAATAGGTAGACTTTAATTTTAATGATTACATTGCAAGAGAAGAGAAAGGACTGTGCCCCCTACCACCCTGCTGGGAAGGGCAGGACAGAAGGTGTTTCTTGGCATATCTGAAAGGAGAGAAAATAGAAGAATAGGGATCAATGTCTAATAATATAGGGAAAGACTATTTTGAAAAAGGGATTGCCCCATGTCAAAAGAAGAAGAAGAAAGGTCGAAAAAATTGGAAAAAGACAGGCGGTGATTGAGAAACCAGATTTGGATGGTGAGAAAGACTCCTTTCTATCAATCTTCACAAATCTTAATTTCAACACAGGAAACTCATTTTCAACCATTGGTTCTACTTAATTTTAAACAAAATACAACTAAAAGCAGTAACCAGTCTCTGTCACTAGAGTCACCTGGACACCATAGCAAAATACTCTAAAATCTATGAAATTTGGGGATGATCATTGTCATAGTTATATATGTCAGAATATCCGATTAACTCTACTGGAATGCAACTTGCTCATTAAGTACTCAAGTGACACTCTCTTTTTAAAGAAAGTCAGAACCATTTGCAAGTTCCAAAGACTGTGATCATGGGTTTCAAATGCTGCTCACTGAAATTGAAAAAGAGTCAGTCAGTCATCCTACCAGAAAAATCAGAAGAGCATGAATAGCTGAGTTTGGACAATGGGACACTGAGAAGGACTAGAAATGTGGAACCAATAATTATGTAACTAAAAGAAGGTCATAAGGCTCCTAGAAGTAAACAATAGTCTTTAAAGTGTGAAATTCTCAAAGGGATACAAATTATTTTGCAAAAGTTTTTGAAACTGGGGCTAATTTGACTATGCTAGTTCTTATACAAGATAAGGGAGATATGGGAGACATGCTGGCAAAAAGGAGTTGAGAGAGGATGACCTTGGTGGTGCGAATGACCTTGATTAATTGTCACTATGTACCTCAAATATTATTGTGAAAGATTTGTTATTCATTTTTGGTCACAATAAAAATTATTAAAAATGTAAGTCATTCTTAGTAATTAAAATGTATTTGGAGTAATATTGATTTGTAAAAGATATTTATCCTCCTGTGCCTATTACGTACACTCTACATACTACTCTAGTTCTATCATACTGCTTCACACTACTATATTCTAAATGAACATTCTTGGACACACACATAGGTAAAATAGCAGTTCATGATTACCATTGAATGGCAGAATCTAGAAACAAAGTACACATCTCAGTATTTCTGAATAGTTCTCTCAGAGGAATAGCTAGTCAACTCTTTTCAATGATATCTTTACAAAAGATATAAAGGCCCTACAATTAAACAAGAGGATTTTTCTACATAGGTAGTTTTCTAATTACCATTACCATATAATCATGTTTTGAAAACATCAGGTATTGTATAACTTGAATATAAAATACCCACCCCTCTGGAGAGGCTGTTAGTTATTGGAATTTAATTTAAGGCCACAAAAAATAGTTAATGGTCAATCATAAACAGGCAGTAAAAATTAATGACAGTTTCAGGGATCAGAATACCTAGATTTTTGTAGCATCTTGTTTACAAATTTTGAGTGTATTGCAAATCCCTATATGAGGTCTCAAGAAGAAGGACTTTTAGCCTTTAAATTGGACAATTGAATGCCAGCAAGCTTTTGAGACCATCAAAGAAAATCTACCTCAGCCACTGCTTAGAGATTGTCAAACCTTTGTAAGCTCTTTAAGTGAAGACCTGAGGATACTTGTTTAGATATTAGATAAAACTCTACAGTCCTGTGCATGTTTTTCAAAACAATTGAAACAAATTATAAAAGGTCGATTACTCTGTTTGCATTTATTTCAAGAAGCAGAAAACTTTTCTTTTGGGATAGAGAGAAATGGTATTGGTAATTGACTTCCTCCAAGTGTTAACTCTATTAAAGAAAAAGGGGCAATATTGGCTTACTGCAGAAAAAACCAGGCAATCTTGTTCCATAGCTGTAATGTGGTATTGACCAGCAAAGCTTTGAATTCAGTCACTCTATTGCTATTTGGTGAAGAATCCAATGCAGTGTGACAGGGCAGAACTGCATTGTCATTGAACACTATTTATTCTAGCCACCTAGATCTGCCAAACCAGGCAATGCCTAATCAAGATCAAAACCACTTAACTGATGGCCACAACATCTGGGAGGAAAGATGAAGTTAGATGTGCTTTATGACACTTTAAGAGACCAACAAGGCAAGAGGCCTGCCTGCTAAAACCTTCACTCACATTGCAGAGCTTGGAGTTCTCAGCCTTTGAAGCATTCTAAAGGTAAGAAAGTTACTATATACACAGCTGCCAACTATGCCTTCATAATAGTGAGTGTCCACGATGCAATTTGGGAAGAAAGGAGACTAATTACATCCCATAATAAGTACATCATGTACCTTCTGGAAATCCTCGTCCATTTAAAGACTGTATTGCTACCCAGTGTAGTAGCTACCCAGCAGTTCTAAGGCATCACAAAGACTATTCCATAGTGACTAAAAGGAATGAGTCAATTAACAAAACAACCAAACAGGCTTCACAAAGTTCAGCCACGACAGAAGTTCTGATAACATATTAGGTCTTAAATTCATTTATTTAAATTTATTTATTTATTTATTACCTTGCATGCTGCCAACCCAGATTTGACCCTCAGCTCTCCACATTATCTCCCGAGTTCTACCCAGGGTGATCCCTAAGCTAGTGCCTGGAGTAAACCCTGATCACCACATTGGGGCAATAGGGATCCCTAAATTAATGCTCAATAATTGATGAATGAATGAAAAAGGGAAATGTTCACATAACAAAGTATAACTTGACAATAAAAAGTAGCAAAGTACTGATAAATGCTGCTGCATAGATGAACCTTGAAAACAATATGATAATGAAAGCACCAGTTACAAAAGCTCTCATTTTGTGACTCTTTATATAAAATATACAGAAAAATCAAAGGAGCTATAGGACAGGAAATAGATTTGTTGTTACTTTGAATTTTTAGATGTTGGATATAGATATTGGGAGGTGATATCTGAAGTGTCAGACTTTTTCTTTGAAATAACAGAAATATTCTAATTTGAGTGGAATGATAATTATATTTATTAGTAAATATACTAAAGACAACTGGATTTTACACACTGGACACATGGTTTGTTATGTGAATTATATTTCATTAAAAAAGAAACAAAATAGATAGTAGAGAATATCAATGTAGATCAGTTTTGCTTCTTTGAAGGTGTAGAGAATGGCATTTTAAAAATGCTCAAAAAGGAAGAAAAGCATAGTATTTGCTCTGCATGCAACTGACCAAGTATCACATATAAATCGCTGTGTACCACGAGGAGGGAATCCCTGATCACAGAACCAGGAGTAAGCCCTGAGCCCCACTGTGTCATTGTATGTGCACCAAAACAAAATTAAATTAAAATCAAATATGTATTGGGGCCAAAGTGTTAGTAGACTGGAGTAGGATACTTGCCTTGTATGTAGCCTCTCCAGGTTCTATTCCTGACACAAGATGTCATCATCCGGGCTCAACTTAAGTGAACCCTGCATGCAGACTTAAAGGTAAGCTCTGAAGACCACTATTGTGTGTATCCCTAAAACAAAACAAAACAAAAAAGCTAACTGTGTATAGAGCTAGGAACAAACGTTCTAAAGAAAAGGGATCATTACTGCCAAAAACTTTCTCTGTTTCTAATTTTAGGAATAATATAATTAGGCCATTAATATTGAAACTTAGAAAAAAAGGATTGTAGGAAGAATAAAACTTTTTCTCAAGTTGTCTCAAGAGAAAATAGAAACACATTTTGAATGCTAATACATTCGAAATGAATATAGTAATTTAGTCAAATATCTACAAATATTGCTATCATCAGCAACACACATTTTAAGAATGATTATATAAGTTCATTAGGGGCCAACTTGAGGATTTTATTATAATTTTTAAAATTTTATAGAATAGAACAGGAACGTCAGCTTATATTTTTATTTTATAGCACCCATATTGAAAAATATAAGATACATTCACTTATAAGATTATATAAAATATTCCATAAATAGTTAAACAGCAAGTTTGCATGTGAAGGAGCACATACCCAAATGGATAATATAATAGAAAACAAAAAAGAAGATAATGATTTGTAGACAAAACAAAAGAAAAACTTGAGATTGGTAGGATTGTATAGTAGGTAGAATATTTTCCCTCTTGGGAAAGTACACCTGGCTGTGCTCAGGGGTTACTCTTCAGCTCTGCACTCATAAATTGCTGCTGGCAGGTTCTGGGGTCATATAAGATGCCGGGAATCAAACCCACATCAATCCTGGGTCAGCTGTGTGCAAGACAAGCACCCAACTGCAGTGCTACCACTCTAGTAGCTCTGACACTGGATCTTTGCCATCCATGGAGAAACTCAGGTTTGATCCTCACACCATATACCTGAGCATGGCCAGAAGTGATCTTTCAGCACAGAGTCAGGAATAAGCCCTGAGAACATTATGAGTGGTATCTAAAAATAAAATAAAAACAGAAAGGAAAATTATATGCTAGAAACTTGCTAGATATAAACTTCATGTACAAAAACAAAAAAATGTAAAACACTAACATCAACCAGTTAGAAAACGTGCCACTATTTTATTCAATTGATACTTTCACTTATTAACTTAATTTTACCTTATTTATATAAATTCACATTGTACAGATATGCTATATATTTATATGTAAAATGATGACAGAACATATTAGCAGGTGTATTTATACTTTGTGGATATATATACATTTTCCTTGAAATAAGAAGTACTTTACACAATACACTGGCTTTCTAGTTCTTTATATATTTGCAATAAATTTACAGTGAAATAGTGAAAACCCATGTGGACATTATCAATAACCAAAAAGCTACACTGCTCTCTCTCATATGTATATCTACATATCATATAAGATTATGTATTCAAAAATAATTAAGAAGAAATACAAAAATACAAAGCAGCAGTATGTGCTTCCTGATAAAAGCATTTGAGGTAGTAATAATTAAAGCAATTGAGTTTTGATATAGCAAATATGTGGGTAGATATTTGAACTGAATACGAGAAGTAAAGATTTATATATATATGTATATATAATAGATGTCGTAGCATTACAACCTTGTGATAAGAATATGAATCTTTGAATAAATATATTAAGATAATTGGAATTCATTGGTCTAAGAATTAGAACTCTCTAAATAAAAGAATATCAATGATATTTTAATCATTAGTTAAACATAAAATAACCTATTGTTTAAAATAAATATATAAATATGAATAAGAAGGGTTATTTAACACACCGTCAATCACAAATCAAAAAAGAACACATCTCAGAACTGAATTTTGAAAACTTCTACAAAAGAGAAAAGTGGGCAAAGAAATAAGTCAAAAGAATAAATTGAGTCCCCAGCACCAAGCTGAAGAAAATTTCAGTTATTTGAGCTTTCATTCTGAGAATTCTGAGGTCTTTTTGGAGTAAGGGAAGGATCTCTTTCTCTACCCACTATGTCCTTCCCAAGGTTTCAGCAGCAATATTCATAGCCTACCCCACACCAATCATATAACAGTGTCCCAGCTTCACATCTTCAGCACTAATTTCGGAAGAAATTCAAGTCAAGGCCATGAAACTCATCAGTTCAGTTTGACTGATCCTGGAGATCCTGGAGAGGCAATCAAGAATGTATCTCCAATTTCCACAATCCCAACAGCCCTGTAGGAGCACACCAAATTAGATGGGAAAGTAGCATAGAAGTCAACTAAGTTCAACACACAAAAACTGTAACAGAAGTCTCAACTAGCTACAGCTTAATAAACCTTAGACCATGACACTACTGACCCTATGTGAGATATAACTGTTTCCACAAAGTTTCTTTGACTATATGTATGTTTTGATAAGTTCACTAGCCATTTTGTTGTAGCAAGCAATATAAAATAAGTTATTTTGAGCCTGTTAAAGTTCAGGCTTGAGGGAGTTGGTGGGGACCTGGGGACAGTGATGGAGGGAAGGTCACATTGGGTAGTAGGATTGATGTTGCAACATTGAAAGCCTGTGACAATTGTATTATGAGCAAATTTGTAAACCACGGTGTTCAAATAAAAAAATTGAGTCTCCAAGAAATTTATTTAGAAGAAAGTTCAGACTATCACAAAGAAAATTCTTAACCATAAGTACTAGGAGCTTCAAGTACATTGAAGTTTTAAGGTAGTGCTGTTTATCATATAAAAATAGATTTACCTTAAAGATAATTTAAAAAATAAGTACGATACATTTTCAATAATAAAATATTTTGTACATCTCAATGGGTGTATATGATAACCATGCTGGTGTTAGAAAAAAACAGGAAAGAGTATGATGGTTTTAACATGAAGTAAAGTGGTATATGTTTGTATGTGTAGGCCATGGAGATAGTACATAATTTAGGGCATATGAAAGGCTGGCATGTTCTATCCAGTAGATGGTGCTGGGGATGTCAGATCCCATGTGAGTTTGCGACTGGGGGAGTTAGCATTTTGCCCTTCCCATTTTTTTCTTTCCTTCAAACAGAACCAGATAATTTGAATCATATTGATCTGTATCATAAATTAAGGGGGAAATAATGGATGATACCAAGACCAGACAGGTATATGAACATTGAGTAAAAATTAAAAAATGATCAGACTTTAACACCAAATCCAAAGTCAAGGACAGCAGAATCAAAACCCAATCTACAACAAGCTAGATTCAGAGGGGGACACTTATT
>PVKC010038035.1:0-12846 GCA_004027635.1 Crocidura indochinensis
GAATCCCGGTGCCCCATATGGTCCCCCGTGCCTGCCAGGAGCAAGTTCTGAGCATGGAGCCAGGAGTAACCCCTGAGCACTGCCGGGTGTGACCCAAAAAAACCAAAAAAAGAAAAAAAATGTATTTGAAAAAAGTAAAGATTTAATTTCAGTAATAGGGTACATGTCTTACATAGAGACACCCCCCCCCCAAGCTGGAGCCCCAGCACCAAAAACAAACAAAACGACTAAATTTAAAAGAAGTTTTTTAGAGAAGATGGTCCCCTCTTTGTCCAGCTTACTATTAGTGATCAGATATCTGTTTGGTCCTAGTACCCTCCCTTGTTTCCCCCTCTATTTAAGAGGCGGAGCTGGATAAATCGAGTTATGTGGTTTTGTTTGAAGGAAAGAAAAGCAATAGATTGGGGTACAAAATAAGAGAAAAAAAAGAAGTCAAATACGCTGAAAAAGGGCGCAATATGTTAATCAATTTTGTCTCTTGAATAAATTCTTACAATAAAAATATATAAACATCAAAAAAAAGTTTTTTTAATTTGTCAACTACATAAGATTTATAAGTTATCAAATGTTCTGACTTTGTTTTGTTTTGCTTTGTTTTTGTTTTTGCATCACTCCAAGCTGTGCACAAGGCTTACACCTGGCTCTGTGCACAAAGATCACTCGTGGTGGAGGTCAGGAGACTTTATGTGGTGCCAAGGATAGAGCCCAAGTTGACTATGTAGAAGGCAAGCACCTTATTTATTCTATTATCTCTACAGCACATGTGCTCTATATTTTAATCAAAGACACAAGACAGTTAAATTTCCCAGTTCCTAGCAATATTCTGTATTTTATTTATTTATTTATTTTTTTAATTTTATATGGAACACTTCACGAATTTGCGTGTCATCCTTGTGCAGGGGTCATGCTAATCTTCTCTGTATCGTTCCAATTTTAGTATATGTGCTGCTGAAGCAAGCACTAGGCTTCAGTTTTAATAAGTCATTTTCTTTTTTTTTCTTTTTGGTTTTTGGGCCACACCCAGTGACGCTCAGGGGTTACTCCTGGCTATGCACTCAGAAGTCGCCCCTGGCCTGGGGGACCATATGGGGCACGGGGATCGAACCCTCGGTCCGTCCAAGGCTAGTGCGGTAAGGCAGGCACCTTACCTCCAGCGCCACCGCCCGGCCCCTAATAAGACATTTTTCTTTTTTTTTTTCTGTATTTTATTTTTATAGCATATGAGTTTTTCATATGCTAAAATGTCCCAGAGTTTGTAAAATTATACAATTCTAGACAACAAGGCGTGGAAATGGCTCAGATATAATATAATATAATAGATGCCAAACTATTATAACATCAAAAAAATAGTAACTCAAACACTCAAATGATATGAAAACATTTTTAAACAAATGATGGTTCTGGTGTGAAATCAAAAGGCATAGAAGAAATGGTGTCAGGAAAAGGCTTTTAATAAATTACAAATTGGACTCAATGTTGGTCTTTTGTTCTCTGTATTAGGACTGGAATTAGAGAGGCCATAAATCAGATATAGAAGATGCAATGTTCCATCTGAAACAACAGCTACTTGATGGAGATGTACTCACTAAATTTACAAACCATGGTATTATTGATATAAAACGTGTTGATATAAAACTGCTGTGGCCATCGACTTTATTGCTACTTGTTTCATTTAACTCGTTTTTTTTTTAAGCACCTAAGAAAAATCTCTGGTCTTTACACTTCTCCTTTCCTTAATGAGAATGATGCAAGCGTATGAACCCAAACAAGATAAAGTTAGCATGCCCCTATACTGTGGCCTACAGTAAGTTGTGACTTGATGCTTCCTATTTCATAATGCCAAACATGTGGTTTTCTCATTGAAGCTCCCCACAAAGATGGGGAGAAGATATTATCTGTGTAGGCATGGTCATTATCTGGCCACGGGCAAGATGGGTGTGTACCACTCCACCAGTTCTTCATAGTCTCAGGGACCAAGAGAAATATAGTAGGGTAAATGTGAAAAGTAGATTTCAAAATATATTTAAAATACAGCTGACCTGTCTAGATGGTTCCAAAGCTGGCTGTAACTCAGTCAGGAGTTAGACCTCACTGGGTAGCCCTGAGCTCTTTAACCCAATAGTCATAAGTGTGATGTTAGACATATTCTCATATTTCTAGTTCTGTTTCTACATCTGTCCAAAAGGACAAAGTAACTTCTACATAAATTCATTGTGAGAATAAAAATTTATAGCATGTGCTATGTTTTGAGCATGCTACATAACATATGGTCAATGCTCTCAGTTAGGTATTTATTCCAAGACTTTTCCAGAAGGCATAATCAAGAAGGACTAAAAACAGGGCAGGTTAACTCCTACTCAGAGTTCTCTTCCTCCAAATTCCCATCCCAGACTTCTAAAACACAGTCATGAGAGACTATAGCACTGTGCAGGAGTTGCTTGCTTTTATAGTCAGAAACCTGTGCAGCCTCAATTTTGCCTAAGGCAAGAGCACTAGAGATATAAACAGCTGCCAGTTCTTTAGACAAAAGTGAAGATCATTCGAAAGAACAGATATATAGGCCGGAGCAATAGCACAGCAGGTAGGGCATTTGTCTTGCATGCAACCAACCCAGGTTCAATCCCCAGCATCCAATATGTTCCCCCAAGCACCACTGGGAATGACCTTTGAGTGCAGAATCAGAGAACACCTCTGGGAGTGGCTTCAAAAAAAAGGATCAAAAGAGCAGATATAACATGAGAGAATAAATGATCTTCACTCACTCATGACCATATGAAAATTAGGTTGCCATGTTTTGTCCATGTAAACGGCAAGTAAAAGCCTAAGGTTAGCAGGAAGTTACTTGGAAATTTGGAAGTGACCACAGAGAAGTCAATCAATTAAGTATAATCAATAAATAAGTTTATATGTAAATCTATACATAACATACACACAGAATTGGTTCTTTTTCCTTTGTTTCTGCTTGGTCTTAATATTTTTGCCTGAATAATAAATATGGAATTCATTTGATGCAGAAGGTAGTAGGGAACTCATCTGTGGAATATTGCATGTACTGAACAAACAGTAATAGTGATCTATGTTTTCTTTCTTAAAAAAAAAAAAAGAACAGGGGCCGGGCTGTGGCACTGGAGGTAAGGTGCCTCCTTGCCTGCGCTAACCTAGGACGGACCTTGGTTCGACCCCCCCGGTTCCCCATATGGTCCCCCAAGCCAGGAGTGACTTCTGAGCACATAGCTAGGAGTAACCCCTGAGTTTCACTAGGGTGTGGTCAAAAAAAAAAAGAATTATATATGTAACTCCCAGATCAAAGGTTATCATGAACCAAGCTCAAATACACATGAAATTTAAACTGACCCAAAACAAAGCAGAATTTGAGTAAAAGAGAATATCTGTTTTGAGGGTGTAGAAAAACTTAAGAGGGTTCAAAAGTCCCAGGGACATGCCTAACAATACTTGGCCAACCTAGGCAGGAGGACTGAATAATGGTCCAGAGATGTAAGCTTGCTTAATGATCATATCCTTCAGAGTTGGGAACCATCATGGCACAGATTCCTGCCCTTTGAGGCATCTTCTGATGCCTTTCCCTAAAAGGAAAAATCTTATTTTAAAAAAAAGGATTAAAATACCCAGGGCTCGGGAGATAGCATGGAGGTAAGGCGTTTGCCTTTCATGCTAAAGGTCATTGGTTCAAATCCCGGTGCCCCATAAGGTCCCCCGTGCCTGCCAGGAGCAATTTCTGAGCATGGAGCCAGGAGTAACCCCTGAGCACTGCCGGGTGTGACCCAAAAACCACAAAAAAAAAATCAATGATCCCTTTAGGGGCCCAGGAGATAGCATGGAGGTAAGGCATTTGCCATTCATGCAAAAGGTCATTGGTTCGAATCCCGGTGCCCCACATGGTCTCCCGTGCCTGCCAGGAGCAATTTCTGAGCATGGAGCCAGGAGTAACCCCTGAGCACTGCCGGGTGTGACCCAAAAACCAAAATAAATAAATAAATAAATAAAGAATAAAGCAGTTACTTTAAAAAAAATTAAAAAAATAAAAAAAAAGAATTAAAATGGAATTAAATTAGAGAGAAATAGAGAAGCTTGGTGGATGGCCTGAACACTCATTGGCATGCTGGACCTGCAGTATTGTGAAAAACTGGAGTGGGAAGGTTCTTTGTAAATAGAAGCAATATTGTTTCAGGTGGCATAATAAATTGCTATAAGCATATATTGCAAGTTGATCAGAATACGCCTTGATTGCCACACACCATGCATAGTCACAAAGTATTTTGTGTGCTATGAAAAAGTTTTAAGGACTTCTCTTTTGGGCCCAAGTAGATGCTCAGTGGTCAGGGTTACACATGTTATATGCGCTGAAACCCATCTGAACCCAGCACTGCTAGGCATGTTCTTGGAGCTCTCTCAAGTCTTGGTAATTTCCATAAATGCAGTGCCTAAGCAGCTCGGTACCATTGGGCCCTTGCATGAACTATATGGAGTATCCTTGGATTCCCTGAGCACTGCTTCAGAGGCCCTCCTTCCCTAAGCCCCCCCTAATCTTCTCTTTTGACTTTCAAATATGCAATGCTGTTATGGATAACTGTCATTAGTATACTTAGCAGAACAGAGTTCTAATTTTGGGGGAGGGTTCCCAAGATGTGCTCAATGAACCAGGGACCACTCCCTAAAATTCAAAGATCCAAGATTATAAAGCCCAGGCATTGCCCTGGCCACCTTTGCAGTGCTCAGAGTTCTCCAGGGCCATAGTCTGCATTGCCCTATGTGAACAAATTGGAGGAGCATGGAGGGAATTCACGTGGTACTGGGGTTGGCTGCATGAAAAGCCTGCATCCTAATCTCTGTACTTGTGTTTAGCCTGAGAGTTTCAATTTCGAAAAGAAGCAAGTCAATTTGGTGCATCTGCCTGAAAGGACATTTCAGTGATAGTCTACTCTAGCTAAGCAGTGAGAGTTTACATTAGCTAAAAAACCAATTAAATCAGTTTGCAAGAGTCTATTGCCTAAGTAAATACCTAATACAGCAACCTGATTTTAGTATCTAGAAAATATCCAGGAATTATTTATCGAAGATCCATAAACTATGTAGCACCTGGGTGATAGATAGACTAAGAAAGTCACACAACAACCACAACTACTTCACAACAATTCCCGACTTTCAAACATCCAGTGAGAAATCTAATGAATATGCTAAAAAATCAATCAATGCTTACATAGGACACCTGTAACCGCTTCTCATGACAATTGAAACTAACTCCTACTTATTTCATGCTAAGTAAAATTTATTTCTTGTTCTAAATATATAAGCCAAATTACATGAGGCAAAAACATGCAAGGCCTTTTATTCTATTATTCCCCCTCACTCTGGAAGGAGTTTACACTCAGGTAGCGTGGTTTCTGAATCTATTATTGCTGCTTGGGTTTTTGGTGGTGGTGGTGGTGGTGGTCGTAGTCCTGGTAGTGGTCGCGGTGGTTGTGGTGGTGGTGGTAGTAGTAATGGTTTGTTTTGTCTGTTTAGATTTGGGGGCCTGCATATTGTTGTACTCAGGAATTAATCCTTGCTTAGTGTTAAGGGATCACTCCTGGCAGTGCTTAGGGCCATATCCAGTGCCAGAGATCAAAATTGGGTTGATTGAGTACAATGCAAGTCCCTTACCTAATATACTGTCTCCCAGGTCCCTATTAGTGCTGCTTGAAAGGTTACCAGACTGCATGTGCTTGCTGCAGCTATGTCTGCATGTAGGAAACAATCCATGGAGCACCCCGAGCTGAGAAACCATATTTGGATGTAGCCTCTTCTAAAGTTGAGCAATGAATCTGCTCACCAATCTCAATCATATTGACTTGACTCTAGACTTTTGAAATTACATTGTGCATTTCCTCAGAATGCCACTTATAAAATGTCTTTAATGCAAACATCACACCAACTTTCTTAACTATGTGGATGGGGACATAAACATCAACCAGAATCCACTCAAATGGAAGAAGAGACTCACTTCATCAGCGAGGGCTCACGGGTTCAGGTAAGCCAATTATATAGGAAGAGCTCCAGGTCAAGGAGGACTATAGTGTTATTAAAAAAGAAAAAAAAACTTTGCACACTTGAGTAATTAACTTAAATACCCTCATCTGTAAATTGAAGATAATAATGTGCCTATTAAATAATGTTATTATGAGAATTAAAGGAAACTAGATAGGAAAAAATAAACACATTATAAGTTGAGCAAGAGTGAAGATGAAGAGGGTTTGAAACAGACCATCTCAACTTCAATTGTTTTGTTTGGTTTTGGGGGTCACACCCAACAGTGGTTTTGCCTTCAGGGATCACTCCTAGTGTGGCTCAGGAAACCATATGGGCGCCAAGGATTAAACCTGTGTTGGCTGCATACAAGGCAACTGCCCTACCAGCTGAACTAACACTCTAGTTTCTCAATTCCAATGTTTACCATTAGAATGCCCTGAGCTTCCGCATCTGTATCTCCCAAGTAGACAGGAAGCTGCTACCTTCCCCAGTGAAAACTGAGAAAGAAGTAAATCAAACAAAAGCTGGAATCTGAATACAGAGCAGGTATACAGCACAAGTTTCCATCCAACGCCTGATGTACTTATGACTTCTCTGCTCACTGCGCCAGCAATAATTCAATACTCAGTAAATCCAGGGATATTTGAGGGCAACAATGAGATTTTTTTGATCTGCCAGATATCAGGTAAGCAGCTTTGATTGCTGACCCCAATCCAAACAGTAAGGAGCTATTGTTCTTTCCATTACTTACAGAGTTTAGGTAACTTGCCCACACACAGTCGAACAGACAGCACCAGAATTGGCAGCCTGGTTCCCTTCTCTGTCCTCATAATCACAAAGCAGCCAAGCAATTGGGGAGAAACCGAGCTGAGAAACCATATTTGGATGTAGCCTCTTCTACAGTTGAGAGATGAATCTGCTCACCAAACTCAATCATATTGACTTGACTCTAGACTTTTGAAATTACATTGTGCATTTCCTCAGAATACCGCTTATAAAATGAATGAAGTGCCAATATCTAGTACAACTTGGTCTATATGCTGGAATATCATAAGTCTATGGTACCTCTCTCTAACAACAATCTAAATCTCACATATTAATGATAGATCAAAGGACAGGTAGAATGATCAATTATCAAGTCAAATGAAATATATGGGTAATTTTAATATCTTATGAAGGTATACATTGATCATATTTTTTTGGTTTTTTTTTTTGGTCACACCCGGCAGCGCTCAGGTGTTACTCCTGGCTCCATGCTCAGAAATTGCTCCTGGCATGCACGGGGGACCATATGGGGCACCGGGATTCGAACCGATGACCTTTTGCATGAAAGGCAAATGCCTTACCTCCATGCTATCTCCTGGGCCCCGTCAATTTTATATTAAATAATTAAATAGCTTTATTTTTAATATGCACCATTGTTAACAGCAAAGCAGTGCTAGCCTGTATTTTCAAAGCGTGCCTTTCACAAATAGAACCAACTCAAATATTAAACATCATTGATAATCTATGCTCAGCTTGAAAAAGAATCTCTAGGGCATAGATGAAAAGGCGAAAAAATTCTCTCCATCAAAGGAAGGCAGAGTACTGATCTACAAATCATGTTTTTGTTTATTAAGATCTTTAAGCCCATCAGTCCACTTAACTTTCAGACTCAACAATTGTCTGGCACGAACGATTTCCACTTTTTTTCCCCCTAAAACAAAAGGGATGTGTCGGAAAGGGGTCCTCTGCTAGCTCTCTGCACAATGCAGGCTATTTTAAAACATGATTTATGTGTCTAATTCCTGGAGCTAGCCCTGGAAGGGAAAAAAAAAAACCTAGTTGAGTTTTTTTTTCCTTGCCTGCTCCCTATTAGGAGAAGACACCATACTTTGCAGCGTGCACTCAGTCCCTGGCCACAAGCTGCTATATCATGTCAGCACTTTCATTAAGTACTGTTCACGAGCTAGACCTTAAACAAATGGAAAAGCACAGCTGCAGCCGCTGCAGAGTTGCCCTCCGGGAGGTTTTATATAAGAGGTTCAGGATGGGCAAGGATGAAGCCAAGCAGCAGCGTCTCAAGAGTCTACCCACATTCCTTAAAGTAGAAGAACTCACCGCAGCTGCCCATGTATTTCCTTATAGCGAAAACCACTACATTGATATCTAAGCTACCATTCCCCCTTCAAGATCGTCCATAAAGGCAGCACTGGTAACTTACTTCTGTGGCTGACAAAGTCACAGTGGGATGTGCAGTCAGCCCAGAGCCCAGGGAAAGAACTTTCCTTTCCTGGCATCATCTCCAGGGATGCCAATGATGTGGTCGGAGGTATTCAGCTGGGGAGCAGCGGTGAGAAAACCCAGTCTGCCCCCTTTCACTCCCAAGGAGTTAAGAGGTTGAGATTGCATGAAGGGATGCAAGAGAAATGAATGCATGCCCTTAGATAAGACCAACTACCCTGAATCTTTTTTCCATCCCTTGGATTCCCAGGGGACTGGAGCCAACCCAGCCATGCTCAGGACTGCAGAGAGCTTCTTCTTCTTCTCCCAGTGCTCACTTCTTCTGGTAGTAAACCTCCCCCAATAGTTTTGCAATGCGATTGAGAGGTGCCAACCCTAGCTTGCAACCACATCAAGCTACTAAAAGCAAAAGGAAAACATAAGAACGAAAGACAGAAAGAAAAAGAAAGAGAAAGAAAGAAGAAAGAAAAAAGAAAGAAAGAAAGAAAGAAAGGAAGGAAGGAAGGAAGGAAAGAAAAAGAAAGAAAGAAAGAAAAAAGAAGAAAGAAAGAAAGAAAGAAAGAAAGAAAGAAAGAAAGAAAGAAAGAAAGAAAGAAAGAAAGAAAGAAAGAAAGAAAGAAAGAAAGAAAGAAAGAAAGAAAGAAAGAAAGAAAGAAAGAAAGAAAGAAAAGAAAGAAAATAAACCACCCACCAAGTTCAGAAACTCCCATCAACTTACTCGGGCACAAATGCCAGGGAGTCTTGCAGGCAATCCAGCGCTTGCTTGCCAGCTTGCCAGCTTGCTAAGGGCCTCTCTGGTCTGGCACTGAGCTGGTGGCGGTGCAAAGAGATCAACCTGCCGCCTTGCACCACTGCCTGGGTTCTGCCAACCAAGTGCCCGGCGCTGGGCACCACCAAACCAGCCAGGCGCACCGCCCGGCGGCAGTGACAAGAAGCTGCAACCGGGAGCTTCTGGGGCTGCGTGGCTCCTGCTCCCGGGGAATCGGGACTCAATCAGGACACGCAGGGAGGTCCAGTCGAGCCTCCTGGGACTCACCGAGTCCTTCGATCGCCTACCCGGGCGGCCTGGGCATCGCCCGCTTGCAGCGAGCGCTCGCCCTGCGCAGCGGGCAGAGAATGACAAGCGGCGGCCGATGCGCCGCAGCAACAGCAGCGCCCGCAGAGCAGGCGCGCGGGGCGAGTGCGCATGATCGCGGCAGGCTGCGGCACGTCACGGGGAGGGGCGGGAGTGGGTGGGGAGAGGTGCCAGTGGGTGGGGCTTGGGCAGGGAGGGGTCCCCCGGGCACCCCGGGCACACACACACACTCGGGCACTGAGCCCCGCTGCACTAGAGGAGGGAGGTGCAAGGAAGTCTTCTGCCTCCAGGCTTAGGGGCAAGTGTGCTGTCATTGAACTTGGCTCCTGTCTATTGTCCCTTCCTTCCAAAAAATGCTTCTCTAAGATACCCCCAAGGGGTGGCTGAGCAAACCCACAAAAATTGAACCCAGGTTCCAACTCACCAGAAAGACTGAAATTGAGAGCACAATGTGGTCGGTCTTCCTTGGCTGGACGTTAAGCAGAACCTGGGAGCACTTCATTGAACTTGGTTCCTGTGTATTGTCCCTTCCCAAAATGCCCCTTTAAGTCACCCCAAAGGGTGGTTGAGCAAGCCCACAAAAATCTAATTTAACCCAGGTTCCAGCTCACCAGAACTGGGACGGAGGAAATAATGGTATCTGTCTTGGCTGTACCTTAAACATAACCTGGGAGTCCTTCAGGGTCCAAATCGCACCCTGAAGCCAGAATCCGCACTTCTTAAGAATTTCTGGGTTGGGCTCAGGGAGCAAAGCGGTTATAAAGCTTTCTGGGCTATCCAAAATGCATGTGGGGAGCCTCTCACATCATGAATGTGTGACACACCCCCATGGGGATTTTATTAAAAAATGCAGAATCAGACTTGTCACCTCTGGTCAGGAAGGTAAAATGTTTTTTTCGCCCCCATCATGTTTTTAACTGAAAGCCAGCAAGGCAGCCCCCAAACACCCCATTCCTGCCCCTCAAAGTCCATCAGCATCTGAAGCAGAACTTTTATCAATTGCATGGGAAACTTTATTTTTTTATTCAGTACTGACCACCTGTCAAGACAAGTATGGTACAAGGCACACAATACTGTCTGTGATTCCCTGCATAGCCAAGTTGGGATGCTCCCCTTCCTTCACTAAATATTGGGGGACCCTGGAAAGCAGGAGTTTGGGGGAAGTACAACTTAATCATATCAGATCAGCAACCTGGAGATGGGAGCAAAGAGCAGTGAGAAGAGGGGAATTACCTCTGGAATTCCCAGTTCAAAGAGTGATGCGAGTTATGACTAGACATATTGTTCTACAATGATGTATCCACACACAACCCATATTCTATTAACTAATCCTTGCATGTATTGCTAAATGGCAGGCTTACAACCGACTGGGGTGCTAGAAAAGTATCAATAAAAGTGCTAGCCTGGTGCTGCTGACCCCTAGCACTGTACAAAGCAATGCTAGACCAAAAAGTCAATCTTTATGTTCAGCTCATAGCCCTGAGCACAGATAGTGGCGGTTCAAACACCATAATGCCCTTTTCAATTTAGCTGTGAAAGAATTTGTGTTAGAGGAGAGGTGACAACAGAGTAAGGGAGTAAGAGAAGTCAGCCATGTTAATGTTTTGCCCAGAGAAAGGTATGCATGAAGAAATAACAGATTGTTTCTGATCACCTCAACAGAAGTAATCAGTTATTTCAATGATCGCCGTCCCCCTAAATGAGGTTTATTTATAAATCAAAGAACAGAGAAAAGGACAGAATGGAGAGTTCAATCAGGAAGAGACTCAGAACTTACCATGCATGATCTCAGTTTCAAATCTAAGGCTAAGAAAGTGGCCTATAACTCTGGAGGCTCTTGTTCTATGTGCACTGAAGGAGAAACAGTACCGCTTCTCATGGTAGATAAAAAAAAAAAACATGTTCAGTCCTGCAGTTTGCTAATCTGCGCATGCATACATGGGCACTCTCTAGTTTCTATACTACATTTAAATAGGGATTCTTTTCATTTTATAAAGTATTGCATTCAATCTGGATTCTGCAAAGGTACCTTGGTAAAGTAGAATTCAAAGCCATGGCCTCCTACCTCTTTGGTACATGGCAAAACTTTGGTGCTCAGCATCTAATGAATGTATGGCACATAATCTTATTGAAAGATGGCACATAATCTTATTGAAAGAGCTGGATGACCTCTTAAAAGGATGAAAAAACTCTCCATTTATAAATTACCAGAGGATGGTCTGGAGACTAATTGGCTTGCACAAAATTGGAATTTGAACAAGAACATATGTCTGAATGTTGAGTACGGCTTACTGAATGCTAAGGGAAGCACTACTCGGATCTTATTAGGAGAGAGGTGTTTGTATTTTATTCACATCCCTTAATGGGGTGACCAAATTTTGAGTTAGAATGACTTTTTTTTAGGGAGGAAATAAATTTTATGTCTTCACCCCAGTTTTCAGTTCTGCAAATCGGTATTGCAAAATGTTATGAGAGCATTCTTATTCTAGGACAGGCATTGAAGTTTCATAACACAGGCTTCCCTGAAGGGTTTTCAAAAAGCAACACTTATTTTTGGGTGTCAAGTGCAATTACCACCCTCATTTTATCCAGTAACAAAGAAGTGATTTAGACAATATCCATCTTAAGTCTCTGTCAGTTTTCTCTTCTGTCCTCTCACTGAATGATGTTCTAAAGATTTTTTTTCATTTCCAAAGTTTTCCAGGATTTGTATCAGTATTTCTATTGTATTTCTATTGGCATTAGTAAATTATAACACAAAGGTATCTCAAACCACTTCTTGACACAGAACAGCAAGTGCTAGGAACAAGTCTCATGCTTCAAGTACATGATATAAATTTGTACACCCAATCTGAAAAAAGTTTTGGATAAAAAGCATATGCCTAATCTGAGTTCAATTCCTAATGTCCCATGTGACTCCACTCCCCATCCCCCAAGGAGAAATTGCTGACCACAGGTCTAGGAGTAGTTCCGGTGTACCTCCATATCTCCATATATACTTTCCCCAAATATGATGCAATGTGTATAAATAAAAAAATAACATATGAAGTTTAATTTGCAATCAGTGGAAAAAGAGGATCGGAGAAAGAGCACACGAACTGAAACTACCGAAGAAGGGATGCATCTTAAGAGAAAATAAAGTTATTATCAACAAAAGCAGTGTTCAAGTTAAATTCAAATGTGATAAACTGGAAAGAAATCAAATATCTTGAATGAGTTGAGTGAAGAACAGGTTGTAATTAAATACGATTTAAGAGCAATAAGCAGAGGTTAAATAATTATAGGCTTGTGCTAAGTTTAACAAAATAATGTCACTCTGATTGGTCAGCAAATAAATACTAATTTTCTTTTGGTAAACAACACAAACTATCCTACCTCTCAGTAACAAGCTACACTTCAAAATGTGAATATATATATATATTCACATTATATATATGTGAATATATAAAAATTAACAAAGTACTCTATTAAATAATCTGTATCAATTGATGAGTTGAGGAACTTTTTACTTATTAATAAAT
>PVKC010038036.1:0-12840 GCA_004027635.1 Crocidura indochinensis
AAGAACCATCTTGAGCCACACCCCAGCCTGTAGGAGGCCCTGGTAGCATCTGGCCAGGCTGTTTATTGCCTGGGTGCCTCAGTTTCCTGTCTACAAAGCAGGCTTTCAAATAGTATCATGTTTCAGGGCTGCTGAGAAGAGTTTGAGCTTAAGACAGTGTGAGGCGTCTATACTGCAGGCCAGGGACCAGGGTTCTGACTTGGATCTGGAGGCTTGTTGGAAGCCTGAGTTCAGGATTGCCTTTGGGGATGTTACCCCAGGATGATTCCCTTGCTCCCCAACCCCAAGAGGCTCCCCAAGGTATTGGATTTGGGATCTACAGAGGACCACAGGCTTGTATACTACACAAGGACACGAATTCTGATCCCAAGGCCTGGCCACTCATGAGACCAACAGGCATTAAGCCAGTGGATCGAGTTTCCACCTCCATGGGTACCCTCAGTGAGCAATCCCTGAACTCAGGAACTCCCTTTAGCTGGGAACCACCATGGTGGGGAACCTTACCTTAAGTCACTTAAGAGAGAACCCTCCCAGGAGGGTATCCTGGAGTAGGCACTCATAGCCTAGCCTGTGCCTCTTCCCTACAGGGCTTGTCCCCTGTCTGGACGGAAGGAACATGGTTTTGGGGGGCTCCCAACTGAGCCCAGAACCATTCAGCCCCTGGCCCTACTTTCTTTGGGAAATCTTCAGGCTGGATTTGATTTGTGAAGCATCAAATGCAGCCAGACCAGCATTCACTGTCTGTGTCTAGCCACACCCGCAACCACTTCCTCCAGCTCTCCTCAGCCCCATCATTCACCTTTGCACAGCTTTTCCCTCTGCCAGGCTGTGCCCAGCTGGGAGGGCAACAGCCAGGCAAGGTGACCCCCCTTGAACAGCGGCAGAGCTGAAAAGTGGGCACCAGATGGTGCTTCCAGAGGTTGCTGTGTCCGCTCACCCTGGAGATCCTGCTGCCAGATGCCCACCTCTCTCTCTCCCACCCTGAGGCTCAGAGGCCTCCTCAGAGCCACTTGGTGAAAGGGGATGATGTGGGTCTGGGGGTAGAGTCCCGCTGAGGGACACTCAGGCCTGCCTGGACAGGCAGCTTGGTTGGAGGTAGTAGGTGCATGAATAGAAGCAAAGACTCCTGGCTCCTGGCAGACATCCCCTAGTCTGGCCCCTCCTGGGGTGTTCTGGCTTGGTGCAGTCTCCCAGGGGAGCTCCTTCTCCAGCCTCCTGGTACTCCCCAGCAAAAAACACTCATTCTGAACAGAATTACTGGCCCCTTAAAAAAAAAAAAGCTTAAGGCACTGGAGAGATTATACTGGGGTGTAAATCCAAGTTTGATGCCCTGTGCTGGGCCCAGGAGTGACCTTTGAGCATAGTCAGGTATGGGCCCCCCAAACAAAAACAAAGACAGCTTAAAAAGAAAGGGAGTCTGGAGCTATAGCACAGTGGGGAGGGTGTTTGCCTTGCATGTAGCTAACCCGAGTTTGATCCCCAGCATCCCATATTGTCCCCCAAGCACAACCAGGAGTGATTTCTGATTCGAGTGCAGAGCCAGGTGTAACCTAAGTGCTGCAGGGTACAAACCCCCCCAAAAAAGTAGGTCTCAGGGTCCAAACAGGTAACAGTGGGGAGGGGCTTGCTTTGCACACAGCCAGCCTGAGTGGATCTCCGGCATCCCAAAGAGTCTACCAAACTGGCCAAGAGTGATCCCTGAGCATAGACAGATGTGACCCCAGAACAAGAACAAACTGAAAAAATAATTTTGGGGGGGTTGGGGAGCTAGCATGGAAAGGAGTTGGGTGCAGGGTGAGGCCCAGAGCAGGACTGGGTGCCAGCAGCAGGGCAGGGTAGTGGGCAGTGCCCTGGGCGGCCCTGATTCCAAGCCCCATCTGGCAGCAGCCAGAGAGGGTGTTCAGGCTCGGAGTGGGTGAAGTCACACCAGGGAGAAAAAACCCCACCCCCCCCATCACCTTGCCCCCCACAGGCACAGCCAGAAGCACCAAGCTCATAGTTTGAGACTTTCCAGAACTTCACTGTGGTGATGAGGGGGGGGAGCCCTATAGCTTCAGGCAGCTGAGTCCATGGGGAATTGCACTGACCACAGGTGCTGGACTGAACTAAAAAGAGGGGGACCCAACTGACTCTACTACTGGTTAGCCCCAGAAGCTGACTTAGAGCCCCCAAGAGTTCCCAGACTCCCTTCTGCCAATCGGGGGCAGATGTGATAGAGACGGTGGGTGAATAGAGGGTGGATGGGAGGGTCTTCTCGTACCAGCCTGGGCAGGAGCCGGGCTGCTGTTGGCTGTGTCAGGGGGGGTCAGTTCAGCCCCCACAAACCAGGTTACTCCAACCGGCCCCCTTGCCTGCCGCCCAGCTCTGTCCCAAACCATGTCTCCCTCCCCTACCCTGTGCCCACCTGCCCTCCACACCTCTCAGCAGGGGCATCTCAGGGACACCCCGAAAGCTGGAGGAGCAGAGGGAGGTCACAGACCCACCCAGAAGCCGCCTGGTTGGCTTCCAGCAGACCCAGCCCTGCGCTGGATACCCCCCGCTGGCCAGCAGCAACTGCAATAAAGAAGGCACCCCTGGAGAAGCCACCATGGATGGGGCAGAGGTGGAGTTCTGTGGCCTGAAGCCGCAGCCAGCCCTGGAGGAGCCCAGAAACGGTGAGGACCACCAGGCCCATCCTCTGCAGTGGTGGGACATAGGTCATGTGGCTCCATGAGCCCTAGGAGCAGCCCTTGGGGAGGGGGCTCCCTGCTATGAACAGTGAAAACAAGAGCCCCAGGACAGAGATGCCCAAAGCAACACAGGTCTGAGACAACAAAGTGCCACCCTCACTCCCCATCTCTGCCTGGGTTCCCTGTAGCTGCAAAAGGGCATCCCAGGGGCCAACTGGCTGAGACCCCACCAAAGAACTGGGGGACTGTGCTGGACAGGTGGGTGCCTTTCCATCCTGGGGGTCAGCACCCTACATCCACTGCAGGGGGTGCAGGACCAACTTGATATGACTGAGAAACAGCCTTGTTCCCTCTCCCCTGCTGTCCCCCAGACCCCCTCTCTGTGCTGGGCAGAGAGGTTCCTTTTTCTAGGATGCCTTGTCCATTCTGCAGCCTCTCTGTTCCTGTCAGCAGGAGGCCCCCAAATAGCTTGTGTTGAAACTGGGATGCTGTACCCCAGGACCATTGTCCTGCCCTTCCCATCCTGGCTATAGACCTGGGGGATCCTGTCTGTCTCCCAGGAAAAGTCGGTGAGGAGGGGACAGTGCTGGAGGGACACTGTGGGCTTTGCAGGAGGACCCCAGGCTGTGGTTAGCTGTGCCCGCTCCAAGGAGCCTGAGCCCAGCCAGGAAGCAGAGGGGACCCTGCAGAGGGCTGAGTCCACTTCCGGATGTCCCACATCATTCGGGTGAGTGATGGGACAGGTGGGGTGCTGACCCCAGATACACTGTGCCTCCCAAATCCCCAAGGAGTTTGTGAGTTTCATTGTGAATTAAAGAAGCAGATACTGGTGCTGGAATGATACACAGCAGGAAGTGTGCTGGCCTTGCACATGGCAGACTTGGGTTTGATGCCCGGCATCACACATGGTCCCCCAAGCCTGCCAGGATTGATTCCTAAGCACAGAAACAGGAGTAACTCCTGAGTGCTCCTGGGGTGACCCAAAAACTAAAAATCAATAAGACAAATGTCAGCTGAATAGAAGGATGGTGAATGGACAGACGATAAGTTGACAGACAAGTGAGTGGTCTCAGTTGAGTGTGAGACCAGGACTTGTTTGAGCTGTTTCACCAATGCTCCAAGCATAATCCCACAAATGGCTGCCCATCCTCCACAAGTCCCTGCCCCTCATGGGCCCCCTGGCATTACAGAGTGTCGACAGAAAGTCAGGTGGACCAGGATGGGAAAAGCAGTGGAGGCCTGTTTGCCTCAGGCCTGGGGCTGCGAAAGCTCTTCTCAGGCCTGGGCAAGTCTCGCAGTCACAGTGTGGGGCAGCTGGAGCCTACGTCTGGCCCTGATGCCCAGGCTAGCACCCCAGAAGTGAGGAGGATCCCGTCCTTTCAGCTCCTGCATCTGGTGAGTCTTAAAGTTGGGCTGGTTGGTGTTGGAACTCTGCCCCCCCAATAGAGTTGTCAAGAAGATTGAATGTTGGGGGGCCGAGTGCAGACAGGAAGCTGGGAACTCACTTCTGTGCCCCACTGTCCCGACTCCCTCATCCCTACACTGCTTCTCCCTACTCCCTTCCCATCCTCCTTGCTCTCTCCCTCCCCTCCTCCCTTGACTCTCTCCCTTGCCACATTGTCCTGAGTCAACTTCCTTGACCAGGTAGGGCCAGAGCCATAGCACAGAGGGGAGAGAGCACTTTGCCCTGCATAGGGCTGACCCAGGTTCAACCCCCAGCATCCCATTTATGATACTCGGATCCCCACCAGGAGTCCTCTTGAGTCTCACTGAGTCCTGCCAGGTGCCATCCCAAACAAAAAAAATTGTTCTGGAACCTTCTGTATGGACTTTGGTTCCAACACAAAAGTGGCTGATGTGACTTCTAGAAGGCTCCTTGCAGGACAGGTCTCTGTGTCACCTCCTGCTGTACCTTGTCAGATTCTTGGAGCACTGGGATGGAAACACAATCTCACTGAGCTTGCATCTCTCCCATCAACACAGGGCCTCCCTCCAGGCAGCTGCTTTCCTCTGTGCCTCTGCTTCCCCGTCCCACCCCTTCTCTTGGCTACAGTCCCACCAGATGTTTTTATTTGTTTGTTGGGTTTTGTTTTTGTCTTTGGGTCATACCCGAAAGCACTCAGGGCTTATTCCTGGCTCTTCACTCATTGCTTAGTGCTGGCAATGTGTGGTACTATTGCTCCTACCTGTTTTGTTTTGTGTCAAACCAGTGTTGTTCAGGGGCTGCTCCTGGCTCTGTACTCAGGAATTATTCCTGGTGGCGCTCCATATGGGATGCTGGGAATTGAACCCAGGCTGCTTCCTGCAAGGCAGTGCCCCTCCCCTGCCTCTGCGCTCTCACTCTGGCCCTGCTGGAGCTGTTTTGGCTGATTTTGTCATTCCTCCTGGGACATGACCTCTCTGTCCTTGAACCGTGTCCACACTCGCCTGTGGAATAAGTGTGCTGGGGAGCAGTGAAAGCATCGAGGGAAGGGCACCCCCTCCTTTCCTCTCTCAGACTAGAGGAGCAGCTGCTGCAGCATCCTGGCTCCCAGCAGGGCTCTGGGCATCTCGGTGCTTTCCAGAAGGTTCTATGGAGCTTTACTTGTTATCTGGCCCTGATCCAGACATGGGGACTGTGGGTCGTGTGCTTTGCTTGGTTACAAGTTGTCTATTGTCCTGTCCTTCATTTGCATTCCCCTAAGTCAGGAAGGCCACTGACCCCCAAGCACGCGGCAGTGACCTCAGCGGCCCCCAACTGGGTGCCAGGAAGCATAGATTCCCTGGTCCAGGAGAAAGATGGGAGGTAGGTGGGAGGCACTGGGGCGGGACAGGACCTCGAGTTTACCTGCAATGCTGCCCATGCCCGCCAGGTGTCGCGCTCGCCCCAGCACCCGAAGGCCGCTTCCTGCCACAACCTCCAGGCCCTGCTGAGCCGAGGGGACCGGGCCAGTCTCTACCTGGTCGAGGAGCCGGAGGGGGACGGGCGTAGGGGAAGGTGAGGGGGTCATTGGGACGGGGCTGCGGGCGGGCAGGACACTTGGCTCACCACACCAATGACTTTGGTTTCAATAGAGCCATCCCTATGGGGTCCTCCTGAATGCAGGTGGGCATGGTTCCCTGCACCTTTGTCCTTGGAGCTCTGGAAGGGACGGTACTGGAGGGAGACCCTGTCCCCGTGTCTAAGGGCTTATCTGAAAGGCCACCCCATTATAGAGCCGAAAAGATAGCAGAGCGTAGGGCGTCTGCCTTGCACGGCTGACCAGGATGGACTTGGGTTCCATTCCTGACATCCCACATGGTCCCCCCGAGCCTGCCAGGAGCGATTTCTGAGTGCAGAGCCAGGAGTGGACCCTGAGTGCCGCCAGGTGTGGCCCCAAAGCCAAAAAAAAAAAGAAAAAGAAAAAAGGCCACTCTGACAGATCAAACATCCTGAGACAAGGACCCTCAGACCCGGGGCCTGTGAGTGGCTGAGGGATCTCCACCCACGTCCAAAGCCACAAGGTCAGCGCCTCTCTGGGGTAGACTATGTGGGACCCAGGGAGCCCAGCTGTCATCACTGTGGGTGGTAGCCAGGACAGGGCAACTCAGAGGCCTCTCTCCCCGTCCTCACCTTCTTTGTCCCTCTACCTACAGCAAGCCAGTTGGGCTCCCACCACAGCGAGCACTCAGTGTGGAGGATGTGGGGGCCCCCAGTCTGGCGCGTTCAGTGGGCCGCCTGGTGGAGGCATTCCCAGATGGCACTAACCAGTTACAGCTACAGTGTACCCCTGGGGGGAACTTTGGCTTCTGTGTGGCTACAGGCAACGGGCGCCGGGACTCAGGTAGGTGCTCATATACGTGGGGAGAGGGCAGGGCTCTTCTGGTTCTTGGTTGTCTTATTTGGGGACAAACCCAGCAGTGCTCTGGGATCACCCCTAACAATGCTTAGAGACTGTTGGCGGTGGAAGCTGGAGCCAGGATGAGTTTCCTGTTGGGTTTTGACTCCACCACTCTGGGGCAGAAGCTGGGTGGGGGCATGGAAGCTGTTACTTGGTGAAAAAGGCAATGACCTTTTTCATGTGGGAGGTGGGGAGTGGAAGTGGAGGGGCGTGTGTCTGTGAGCCCCACCACCTGGGCAGAGCAGATGCTTGTGCCCTTACCCTACCAGCTCCCTCCCTGCAGGGCTGTACGTGCAAGAGATGGCTGACGTGGGCACAGCCAAGCTGTACTCGGGGCTTCTGGCGGTGGGCGACGAGATCCTGGAGGTGGATGGAGCCAAGGTGGCAGCGCTGGGCACTGCCCACGTGCAGCAGCTCCTGGCCTGTGCCAACAGCGTGTCCCTCCGCGTTCTGAGACAGCGGCCGACATCCCCATGACATCATTGGAGCCTCATTTTCATCTGCAATGCTGGAGGCTGTCTCAGGACTGCTGCTGGGTGGAATCCCATGGGGCAGGGGTGGGGCTGTGCCCCCCAAAAACTGATGCCAAACAGTCTCCCAGGGTGCTGCTTGTGGAGGCAGAGTCCCCCAGCCCATTATCCTAGAGCTGAAACACCAGCCTTCCCGCCCATCTCTCCACTATTTACCTGTCCCAGACTCACTGCCCAGTGCTGGTTGCTTGCCCCTGCTTGCCCCTTCTAGCTACATTCTGGGTGTCTTCTGTTGCCTGGTGATCAGGAATTGCCAAGGGTTGGGGACGAGGAAAGAGCATAAATTGGGCCTGTACTGCCCTGAGTGTCCGAGGGGGTGGGGGGTCATCTGCACCCCTCAGGCTGGCCAGTGCTCGTTCCATCAGGGCAGCCGTAGAAGCCCTCGGATGGACCAGGTACACCTTAAATTATTAAAAAGCCAAACTTAAGCCTCTGTCCTGAGTACTCAGTGTGGTGTTGGACATGGTCGCCTGAGGACTAGGTGGCCAAGTTTGGTGTGACCCATCAGGTAAGTACAGAAGCTTCCAGAGTCAGTCCAAGGGCTGGAAGGGGGAACACGGGCGTGTGTGGGAGCAGCGGGGCCATTTCAGAGCTGCTGGATGTGAGCCAGCGAAGCATTGGACATGGTGTATGACCACGACTGTGTGGATCTATGGGTCAGGTGTGTGGGACCCGACCGGTTATGACCAGAACTGGCACGTGTGAGACAAGACTGTGATCAGTGTGGTTGTGAATGGGGCCACTGTGTGCTACGTCTGATCAGTGTGAATGATCTGTGTAGGGTCTGAGTGTGTCTCATGTTAGGGCATGTATGATGTGTGGTGTGACCATGTTCCATGTATTATCTGTGACCATATTATATATCTAGGACCATGTCCTATGTTAGGGGGTGCATTTTCTGTGTAGTATGACCATGGCCCATGTTGAGGCTTGTATGATGTATGGTATGACCATAGAGCATGTATTATTCCACAATAGGCTCTGTTAGGACTATATCATTGTGTGGTATGACTAGGGCCATGGAAGATGTGAAGTTCCCCAGTGGCCCCATAATGGTATGCGCCCTTCAGGGAGGGTACCCCCACATATGCCTTTCTGTGGCCCAGGGACCAGTGTGTCCCATGAGGGACACAATCTAACTGGTAGTGGGGGACTCACCTGGCCTTCCTGGTCCTGAATCACTGTCCTGGCCTGTGTGAAAGGACTTTCTCTGGGTGCTGAGGTTATCATCTGTGCTGTCATGCAGCCAGACCAGGCGCTGCCCACTGAGCTTGCCTCTGGCCCCGAGCCAGGGGCACTGCCCGCCATGGGTGAAGTAAGCACAATCACCGAGGATTCCTCCTCTTGGGGCTCCAGCAAACGGCCCAGAACACAAACACTGGCAGGTGAGGAAGTGTGTGGGTGCTGGGGGACCCCTTATGGGCACTGGGGTCCCAGTTCTGGCCTGTATTTCTGGCCTGCTCCTTTCAGACAGATGCAGGCTGTTATTGGGGCATGGTAGACAGTCATGGATCTGTTGGTGGGTGGCAGACTCAGGTCTGTTTCTTTTTGTTTTTGGGTCACACCCAGCAGTGCTCAGGGATTACTCCTGGCTCTATGCTCAGAAATTGCTCCTGGCAAGCTCGGGGGACCATATGGGATGCCGGGATTCGAACCACCGTCCTTCTGCATGCAAGGCAAACACCCTACCTCCATGCTATCTCTCCGGCTCCAGGTCTGTTTCTTACTCAGCAGCAGGAACACGAGTCCATAACGCTGAAGTCAGACACATCCTTGTTAGTCCAGGAGGTAAAATCCTCTCTGGAGTGACCATCTGTTTTCCATGAGGCTTTTCTGTCATGGCCGTGGCATTTCCGTATTCAGGGGATGGTATGAGACAGAAGTTTCTGCGTGTTCTAGTGACCATTCCCAAACCACGGGTTTGGGGTGGGCCCTCCTGACTCCCCAGAGGGTGGGGCAGACACCTCATCTCCCCTGTTCAGCTCACACTTTCTGCAGAGCTACTGAAGCCAGGGTACAGGGCTGCCTGTGGGGCCTCAGAACCCACATCTGGGCCCTCCTGGCTCTCCTGCCTCAGAATTTCCAGAGACAGAAATGTACTCCTCAGGATGTGCTGTACTGCCCTGGCACAGAACTGGGACAGGCCGTGGGGGTGGTACCAGGAACTCTACAGCCTGAGCCACATCCTGATGCCTGGAGAGCCGAGAAGCCAAATCAGGTTGTTTGCACACTCAGCACTGTGAGCCCCTGGGGTCGAGAGACCAGCCACAAGTCAACAGCTTTGGTTAGTCAAACACCCGTTTCTGAAAGGGAAACCGCAGTGATGTGTACCTGGAAACTATCAGGAGTGACTCGGTTCCACAGTATGAGGAGCTGATGTCTGTTGCTTAGCTGGTAGTGCCAGGCTCTGTGTCAATACCCTTGTAAGTCTGGTGGGCACCACAATCCATCGAGAACCCGTGGCCTCTTCCTACACAGCACAGAACCAGGACCATGCAATAGGTTCTGGGTTTCCAACCAGGTCCATGCCTGAGTGGAACCCCCACTTAGAAGAAAAATATGACAGCACGGCTGTGGCCGCCACCTTCACAGTCTTGCTGCCTCTTTGAAGTGGTAAGTTGTGGGGAGTGATCAGAAGGAACCAGACCCAGCAGGTAAAGGGGTGCTGGTAATGGGATATCACCAGTGGCCCTGGTGCCAGCCCCCAAAGCATCACTGTGGCCCGACACTTCCTCACTCAGCTCAAGCTAGAGTTTAGCCAACACCAAGTCTGGGGTCCAAGGGCTGGCATCTGGTCCCCAAGTTAGGGCACCCCTACTCCTGACCAGACAGCTCAGTGGCACAGCCCCTCAGTGGCCCTGTGGGGGCTTTGTCACGGTTGTGCGGGACCACTTGTGAGCATGTGGTTAAGCATGTTCTGAAGACGAAGATGCATTTCCACTGCCCATCTCAGTCATCGGTGTTCGTATAGCCTGTCAGATAGTCCAGCGGTCTCCTTTTCTAATTTGAAAATAATGGCTTCCCTTTCTCTCTCTTCCCTCTCCTTCCATCCCTTCCCCAGAGCAGAGCATGAGTGTGTGTGCTTGCTCTCTGCATCCCCCAAATCTATTCTGCTCATGTAGCCATGTGGGCTCCTTCCCTATCATGCCAAGCGTTGAAGAAACACCTGCTTTTAGAAAACTGGTACAAATATTTATTAAAAAGTGCAATTCCAAAGTTAGCTGGGCGAGGACACCACGGCGAGCCACAGAGAAAGGGGGCAGCAGGGCAGAAAACAGCGGATGGAACCAGACCAGGACACGCTGGGACGAGGAGGCCAGCGGGGTGCATGACCATTTCTGGGGTTACCACCGCATGAACAGGCGTTCTGGGCCAATGCTCCACAGTTTCAGCAGCACCTGCCTGAGGCCCCAGAGGTGCATCCAGCCTGGTCCGCACAGCTGAGCTCGGGTTGGACTGTCCAAGGGAGCAGCACTCCAGAGGGGCCCGATGCTTTGGCTGTCCCTAGTCTCCAACTCCCACAACAGATGCTCAAATCTCAAGACTTGCCTCCCCTCCCCTTAACTGACCCACCAGCCAGTCTTGTGAATGTACTCATTACCTACTACCAGGTGGCATGCCAGGAAAGGCTGTGTCATCCCTGGAAAAGCTGCCCCCGCCCCCAGCAACAGGGGTCCCAGGCAACACGGTGTGAGCGAGCCAGAAGCCCAGGCCTCAACAGGAGGTGCGAGCGGGAAGGTCTGTACAGATTGGGGGAG
Source organism: Crocidura indochinensis (assembly GCA_004027635.1). NCBI lineage: Eukaryota > Metazoa > Chordata > Mammalia > Eulipotyphla > Soricidae > Crocidura > Crocidura indochinensis. The sequence continues at coordinate 10,818 of PVKC010038036.1, forward strand.
ACGAGCGGCAGGAGCACCAGCAAACACGAGCGAGTGGAAGTTTCTGGATCCTCGACCCAGCTCGGGCAGCGGTGGTCACAGCACCAGGAAGAGCACGAGGACCAACAGCAGCACCGCGAAGAGCAGAGCAATGGCGCACCACTGGCGCCCATCTGTGGAGACAGCACCGGCAGTGTCAGGGGAACTGGCCACCCTGGAGCTGTGGCTCCAGAGAAAAATGGGGCTGGCAGAAACAGGCTGGGTTGGCCTGGGAGGAGTGGGTGCGCCTACCCCCTCCACAGCAGCAGTGGCAGAGCTGGGCCCAGGGAACCAGGGTGTACATCTGGGGTGGAAAAACCTCGAAGCCCAGGGAAGGCAGCCAGTGCTATGGACAGAAGCAGAGAATTCCCTACTTAGTAGCCACGTCCAGGCTGTGAACCTCTCAGCAGGCAGCTGAGCAGAGGCATCTGCCCTGCTGGTTCAAGGGTTTTGTTCCCCCAACTTCTAGGGGATGTGGGGAGCAGAATGAGGCCCAGTATTCTTTGTCTACATGTACCTGGTGGCTGACACATGGTCCTGTATTCCTGGCTTGAGCACTGCCACCCCCAACTAGACCTTGGGGAATCTCAACCAGGCAATGTTTCTGAGTTTTTCTGGGACAGGGGTGAGGCGGGAGAACAAGCAGAGGCCTCCCAGCATGTTGGGAAGGTAGGAGGGGGTGGTAGAGAGCTGGGTCTGTCCATAGTGGAGGCCTGCCAGCACAGTCTCTCTCCCAAAATCTTCCCTGTGCCCACACATGGAAGGGGACACTGCCTGGCAAGCCCTTTTCCCTGACCAGAACAAGTGAGCACACCAGTTCTCAGAGCCGGAAAACTATGCCTCCGAGATGCTCTATGATCATGCAACAAGAGAAAAGCAGGATCAAATGGGAATTGGGGGCTCCAGGCCAGGGACAGGCATGCTGCCCCAATCCCATTCCTCTATCACCAGTCAAACTAGGGGAAACCCAAATTCAATCTGATTCCATCAGTCTGGTTATGGATCAAGTTGGGGGTAGAGGTGGCAGGGACACCCCCCCCCCAATCTATTTTCCCAGAAGGGAATTTAAAACCGGTCACTTCCTCTTCCTCATCCTGGTGGCAAACTAGCTGAAAGTATTTCCCTACAGTTTAAGTAGAAACAACTGAGTTTAGATCCACTAGGTCCTGAAATGGATTAAGAGGCATGTCTTAAAGGAAAGTTCATAGGCTGAACCACTGCTGGCTCCCTATGAGTGTTTCACAGGTCAATCAATGCCTGCTCTGGTGAAAAAAATGAGCAAGGGGCTGGAATGGGGAACAGAGTGGAGGGCTTTGGCTCACATGCAGCTAACCTGGGTTCAACCCCTGGCTTCTCATAGGGTCCCCCAAGTCCACCAGGAATCATTCCTAAAGCAGAGTCAGGAGTAACCCCAAATGAGGCACCCCACCAGCCCAGCTGGACTTAGCAGCGCTAACATACCACTTGTCATGTGAGACACCTTAGCCAGTTTCTTCATCACCGTGTCCAGTCGGGACTGCGTGCTCTCCAGCTCGTGGGAGAAATCATCCAACATTCTAGAAGGAGAAATTGTCCAACATTCAGAAGGAGGAGAAACCGTCCAACATTCTAGAAGGAGAAATTCCAACATTCTAGAATGAGGAGAAATCATCCACCAAGGAGGAGGAGAATCTTCCAACATCCTAGGAGGCAGAGAAATGGTCCAATAATCCAGGAGGAAAAATCGTCCAACCTTCTAGAAGGAGGAGAAATTGTCCAACATTCTAGACGGAGATCGTCCAACATTTTTGCAGAAATAGTCTAACATTCTATAAAAAGAAATCATCCTAGGGGCAGGAGCCATAGCACAGCTGTAAGGTATTTGCCTTGCACAGGTCAAAACAGGATGGACCCAGTTTCTAATCTGGGCATCCCATATGGTCCCCAGAGCCTACCAGAAGAGACTTCTGAGTGCAGAACTAGGAGTAACCCCTTACAGCCGCCAGTTGTGACCCAATAAAAAAAA
>PVKC010038037.1:0-12856 GCA_004027635.1 Crocidura indochinensis
TTCTTTCTTTCTTTCTTTCTTTCTTTCTTTCTTTCTTTCTTTCTTTCTTTCTTTCTTTCTTTCTTTCTTTCTTTCTTTCTTTCTTTCTTTCTTTCTTTCTTTCTTTCTTTCTTTCTTTCTTTCTTTCTTTCTTTCTTTCTTTCTTTCTTTCTTTCTTTTTTGGGTCACACCCAGCAGTGTTCAGGGTTTACTCCTGGCTCTACACTCAGAAATCACTCCTGGAAGGCTTAGGGGACCATATAGAATGCTGAAATTCAAACCACAGTCCGTCTGCCTGCAAGGCAAATGCCTTACCTCCATGCTATATCTCTGGCCCCAGTGATCACATTTTCAGATTCAAGAATATAACTAATCAGACTTTTACAAGTTGTGATTCAGAACAACCAGGATTACTACATATCTTCTACATCAGCATCATTTCTCATTTCTCTCTCTATTTTGTTTTTGGTTTTTCGGCCATACCTGGTGACACTTAGGGGCTACTCTTTGCTATGCACTCATAAATATCTCCTGGCTTGGGGGACCATTATGGGATGCAGGGGATAGAAACAAAGTCCATCCTGGGTGAGTTGCATGCAAGGCAAACACCATACCACTGTGCTATTGCTCCGGGCCCCATTTCTCTTATTTTTGATTTAGAATACAACCGATCCTAATTTGTAGTTCCTCTCCACACGAGAAATTCCTTTTACTTTTGGCTTTTCGGTCACACCCAGCAGCACTCGGGGGTTACTCCTGGCTCTGTGCTCAAAAATCGCTCCTGGCAGGCTTGGGGGACTATATAGGATGCTGGGATTCGTACCACCATCCTTCTGATGCAAGGCTCTACCTCCATGCCCCAAGAGTTCCTTTTTTCTCCTTTATTTTTCAATAAACTTTCTCCATTCTGAAAAAGACTAAATTATTAAATAAAATAATATTTTTTTGTTTTTTTGGGCCACACCCCTTTGATGCTCAGGGGTTACTCCTGGCTAAGGTCTCAGAAATTGCCCCTACCTTGGGGGAACCATATGGGGTGCCGGGGGATCAAACTGCGGTCGTTTCTTGGCTAGAGCTTGCAAGGCAGACACCTTACCTCTAGCGCCACCTCGCCAGCCCAATAAAATAATATTTAATATAAACCTTTACTGCTATCCTTGCTAAAAGATTGTGACTACAATTAAAATGTCACACCTAAAAGACTGTCACTAAAAAAAAGTGAAAGATACATTTATGTCATCAATAAGACTCAATTTTGCTTATATAACTGGTATGCTTGAATCACATTTTAGCATTAAGTGCTAGCATATAGACAGTAACCATTGCCTAATTTAGAATGACCAGAAGGCAAAAAAAAAACCCATAAAATTAGAAAAATATTTTTCCTTTAAATGAGAATTAAGTTATGTTAAATTTATTTTTATGCACAATTTTTAAAGTGACACATCTCATAAACACCAAGGTATTACAAAGTACAGTATGTACAAATATTATATGTACAAGTTAAACCAAGTAGATATAAACAAATATCATCAATCTCCTGTAAGTTAGCATAAACACTTTTCTTCTTTACCCAACTATGATAGAATAATTATCAAATAAATCTGAATCATAATTTAACAACAGAGTTGAAGTCCTGCCAGCTGAGGCTTCTTTGAGAATTAATTTTAAGATTAAAGAACATTTTCCAAAAGCCCTTTATTTTTATATGTTAATGAAACAAAAAACTTCAATTTCCTTATACTACTAATCAAAGAATAATAGAAGACAATGCCATAAACAATGCACTGGCTACATCTGTTGTATATGATACAACGATATCTAATGTAGAGCCTTTCACCTCTTTGCTGACATCTTTGAGTAAACAAGTCATGAAATACCATTAATCTAAGCAATGAGAGATAACTTTCTTTCAAGAACAAATACATTTCAACTTTGAACTAGCTATATGACTATAGCAGCAAGAAAAAAATTAATTTATGATACTTGTTTACACTAAAAGTTGACCATAACAGTACTAAGTAACAATATAAGAACATTATGTCTCAGCTACTTAGCAAAGACCATTTCAAGGTCTTCTTTTTTTTTTTTTTTTTTTGGTTTTTGGGCCACACCCAGTGACGCTCAGGGGTTACTCTTGGCTATGTGCTCAGAAGTCGCCCCTGGCTGGCCTGGGGGACCATATGGGGCACGGGGGATCGAACCACGGTCCGTCCAAGGCTAGCGCGGTAAGGTAGGCACCTTACCTTCAGCGCCACCGCCCAGCCCCATTTCAAGGTCTTCTAATGTGAGAGATTCAATTGTTCAAGAGTCACTTGGTACTTAGATATGTTTCCCAAATGTGCAAAATGAAAAAGCATAATTTCTACCAGAACACGTGCAAGTATTTCTTTTCTGGGAAGACCACATGCAAAATGTTGAGAGGTTAATTTCACAGAAAAATTTTACTTAAATATTTAAAAGACATTATGCTGAAGCTGCCTTAAGAGGAAATAGCACACTTTACATAAATACTGAAGCATAGAATCTAGAACCACGGCAAAGTATTTACAACTTAAGTTTACAACTTTCCTCTTTAAGAAAGAATTTTAAAAGAAATAACATATTCCTATCCCATTGATAAAATTCACCAAACCTTGACTTATGAGTTTATCTAATAATTTTTACAGATTTTGACAAAGTATCATGGCAATGGTAGTGAGTAAGAAAGAGAATGCCTGTCTCAAATATAGGAAGGGATTGGGGGTGGAGGGAAATGGAGGGCATTGGTGGTGGGGATATTGCACTGTTGAAGGGGATGTTATATTTTATAACTGAAACCCAACTACAAACATGTTTGTAATCATGGTGATTAAATAAAGATATGAATTAAAAATTTTAATGAAATATTTTGACAGACTTATCCATTCAAAAATTGACTATAATATAATATAAATCTTGAAAAGATTTAAAAATGTTTCGTCTTTCCTCCTGAATATTTGTGGGTCTTTAAAAATATCACATATTATCTAAAGTTTCCTTAACTTTTATAATAATTTTATAACATCAGTGAAAATATAAACTAAACTATTAGTTACAGTTGATTTTTTCCTTTGATATTTGAGGGTTCATTGGAGAGGAAGTCACTCTGAGTGATGCTCAGAGATCACTCCTGGTAGTGCTCAAGCAAGAACATATTGGTGTTAGGGATTGAACCCTAATTGGCTGTATATAAGGCAAACACCTTACTGGCTATACTATCTCTCCATTCCTCAAAACTTATTTTTTAATTCCCTGTTTACAATATTGTGTCTCGTATATGTTTCATATATTCCACAAATATGGTACCTGCCTTGCAGTAGGTCTCAAATTCAATTCCCAACAGTGTCCACACAGTTGAGTGTTATCCCCAGATGTACCGATAGAATCCTTAATCTCTACAACCAAGTGTGTGAGCACCACAACCACGTGTGTGTGATCCCCAGTGTAACAACAACAATCATATGTGAGGGTGGGGGCAGGAGCAGTAACGCCATTAAAAATAATTTTGTGTGAATAAATTAACTTAGTTATAAGAATGCAAGATCATAGTTCACAAAATTATGAATGTAAATTAATCCTCTATTAAAGTTCCCAAGACTTATAAGCATATACGCATCATACAGAGAACTTAGAAAAATAGAGGCTCTGGTTTAGTAGGTCTGAAGTGGCATTTGAGAATCTATGTTCCAGTAATTCTCCCAAATGAGAACAATTCTCTGGCCACCTATAGCACAGTCTTCAGTTACTTGAATAATGCATCCCAGATTTTGTGAATGGTTTAAAAAGCCATATGGTCCTTTTGAATGCTAACCTCTACTTAGACCTAGCACCAGATCATGACCCATTAAACTCAATAACTAAAAGTGATTATGTGTTTATGTGGATTTCCCTAGATTATGCAAAAAAATTTTAAGTATGTATAACTTACTGATGTTTGTATTTTTAGTTCTCAGAGGCAGGATAGTGCTATATCTATAGGAGCAGCACAACTTAATATTAGCTAAATAAGTACAAAATCAAATAGTTGATTTATCTGTCACACGTGTTTTGCAGTGTCCCCCAAACACTGAAGAACTACAGTAAATCAACATGGAATGAATGAACAAGCCAAAGACCATTCTTGCTCTGTTAATCGTCGTGCTTAATTTTGGATATGTTTTGTTTTTGTTTTGGGGTCATACCCGGCAGTGCTTGGGAATTACTCCTGGCTCTGTGCTTAGAAATAGCTCCTGGCAGACTTGGAGAACCATATGGGATGCTGGGATGCTGGAAATCAGACCAGGGGCCTTCCTGGATTGGCCGCGTGCAAGGCAAACACCCTACCACTGTACAATAGCTCTGGCCCCAATGTGTTTTAATCAACCTGATCAAGGCTAATTCCTCACACTTAGTAAGATTCAAGCTAGTCTGTTAAGTTCTAGATACTGATGCATTTGCAATATCTGTAATAAACATACAAATTATTTAATTGTTATTCCATCTTTAAGTTATCATACTTTAATTTTTCAAACACTATTTTCATCCTAATATTTCCTATTTGTTGTGTCAGGATTAAAATTGTGACATAATTGCATTGTTTCAACAGAGGACTAATGCCATTTCAAAATCACTTGCATCAAATATTAACATAATCCCGTGATGGATGCCATTACCTCTCTCTCCATTTAGTTATTATTATCAATCTAGCTAATCAGGGCACATTGATATGAAGGCAGAATGAACCTTTACACTTATTTCCTAAATGTACCTGTTAACAGACTTCTAAATATTGTAGAAAAACATAATATAGAAGAAAGAAAATGACTGAGTTTTTTTTTTTATTGGTTTGCCTCTGTATATTTCAGTAAATTCAGAGGTATGTCTTTGGGCAGTGCAGAGACTGTGTAAGGGTTTGTTTCAATATGATTTTGTCTGGTTTTATTTGGGACTGTTCCTGGTGGTGCACAGGGCTACTCCTATGTCCTGGCCATTTTTAGGCTGGAACCCTCCCTGGTCATGTTTTGAACTGGTGAAAGTGCCTTTGGGAGGCAATTAGGATCCAATGCAACACTGAGGAGAATCTTAGATTTCTGAGATACATCACCTCTCTGTCTTAGCATTAGCCAGGCAAGAAGTTCTCTTGGGGCCTTGCCTGCTGGCCATGAACCAGTCTTCCAGGCTCCATGTAACTGAAAATAGCATTCAAACCACCCACTCATGGTATTTTGTTATGACAGCCTAACCTGGCTAATATAAATATTGACTGCCTATTATGTCTTGAATAAGAATCATTACAGATCATCATTATACATTTTAAACTGCCACAAATATATTTGGAAGATACAGATTGGCTTTCCAAAGTGGAGTTGATTAATTCACTCTTCAATTTTCAATTGTTCATAAATATAGAAAGAGAACACTGCATTTATTTTAACTAGTAACCAGAAATACACTTTGCATGAAGAGCTGCCTCATTAGCACTAAGTGCAGACATACAGACATTCCCCTACACAAAACCTCTTTCAGCGGCATCTGAAAAAGAATGCTTTCTGCATGTGTCACTTCTCAGGTCCAAACCTCTAGCATGCTTCTTGTTATATGCAATTAGCCCCATGCCAAGTCTGAGTACATTTCATAATAAATCCCTTGAACACACTAACTGTAGCTTGGCAAAGATGGAAAGGCTCTATTCACGAAGGCAGAAAACAAGCCCCAGGACTTACCCCATAGCACAACTCACTAGCTGGATGCCAACATGTTGCAAATTTCAGCAGCCTGCCATGTCCTACATTCAACCACCCTCCTTGATGTGGGTTGAAGGCAGACAGAAAAAAATCAAACCTATCACATGACTGTGATTAAAGAGTAAGTAAGAGGGGGAAAGCTACTGACAAATTTGGTTTATAATCTTCCTCCTCCTAAAATGTATTACTTAGCTTGTTCCTTTGACCTCACTCTCCAAACACACCAACCCACCCCACAATAACCTAAAACCACCTCCTGAATAAAATCCACATGAAATAAAGTCTTTTTTAAATATTGAATATCTGTGGTCCACAAATGATTATAGCTACTTTGGGCATTTCTACTTTGTGAACATAGTACATAGCAGAACAGCAGCACAAAAGAAAAAAGGTGGCATAAAGGACAAAGGACTGATAATAATTTCCCCTGTTCACATTAGAACAAAGAATAAAACCTCTTGTATTTAATCACTAATTTTTGTACAAAAATCATCAGTAGTCTAACGTTGCAGAGTAGAATACACAGGAGCTTTGGAGTGACACAGACCTAAATTCTTAATCTTAACCTTCTTTCATTTACAAATTTGAACTTCAGGAACTTCATCTGTGAAATGGAGATAAGCCTGTACTCTAGGGACTGATGGAGAATGAAGCATATAGGTTAGCATGCATGCCTAGCATGTGCCAAATCTGGGCTCAATTCTGAATACTACATGGTCGGTCGCTCAAGTACTGTCAGTACACCTCTGAAGGCCCTAGTGGCAGCACATAAGGGTGCCTGAATATCCCTGGCCATACAGAGCCCAAGCAGCACCATATCATCTGTCTCAAATACCCTTGGCTCCAGAGTATAGTGAGGAGAGAAAAACACAAGTATGAAAGGATGAGGATGAGAGCCCGGGGCCAAGTGGTCTCAGGTGCATTGGTAATGTTAAAAAAAGGATTGAACTAAATATCCATGCCAAAGGCAACAACAATGAAATCAAGAGACCTAATCATTAAGAATCTAAACTTAAAATAGTCCTGTTGTACTGGCGGGGTGGGGGTGGGCACAATAGGAGGAATAGTATGGGATGCATTTGGGGAACCCTTGTGGAGGGAGGTCGACATGTGATGGAATTGGCCTTGATTAATTGTATGTCTGAAATTCAACTATGAAAGACTCTGCAAATCACAATGGCTTCAATCAAATAAAAAAATTTTTAAAAAGAAAACTTAAGGGGGCCGGGCAGTGGCGCTGTAGGTAAGGTGCCTGCCTTGCCTGTGCTAAACTAGGATGGACCGCGGTTCGATCCCCCGGTTCCCCATATGGTCCCCTGTGCCTGCCAGGAGCGACTTCTGAGCGAATAGCCAGGAGTAACACCTGAGCATCACCGGGTGTGGCCCAAAAACAAACAAACAAAAAAAAAAACAAAAACAAAAAAAAAGAAAACTTAAAAAAAGAAGAAAGTTGAGATCTCTTGGTACTCTGCAACTATTTGGCAAGCACAAGTTTACAGTCAATCTTCTCTATTTTGCTCCCAACTTTATCTCTTATAACTTTAAAATGGTACTGGCATTATCCAGTCCTATGGTATAAAAAAAAGAAATCAGAGTTTGAAGGGATTACTCCTGTCAGAAGATACAGTACAACAACTGAAATATTAAATGAAATGTTCAACTATTAAAACATGTCCCTAATTATTTAACTGTAAGTTCCTCTAGGGCTAAATAGGGTTTATGCTTTATATCTAAAAACCAAGGAGTTGACACTTGGTAGTAAAAATAGAAAGTATGCCAAACGAAGCATTAGTACCAAGAATAAATTATGTTTTTATAAAATTCTAATATAAATGCTTTTTGTTACAACTTAATACAGTTATCTTAACAGCAATGAAGATACCTCTCCCACCAATCTATAATCTCATACACACATTCAGACTCCTTCCAATAAACTTCTACTATTGTCATAAAATATTCCATTAAAACAGGTGTGGCTCAAATAAACAAAAAAATATTCCATTGAACAGTTTAATTTTCATGAGTTTCTAGTTGTAGCTGTGTTCAGATAATGACATTTGCATTATTTCTACTTTATGAAAACAAATAATTTTATAATATATAATCAACTTTTGTTTTCTATATGATTACATGTATGACAGGTACTTGACATGAATGTACAATTATAAATAAGCTCCAGGACTCTATGTTCTTTAGGTCTTTTGGCTTCATAAAAATATATTGCCTATTTGGTCTGTATTCTGTTGAGTATGAAAGGCAGCTGCTGTTCCAGCTACTATCCTGTCACCTTACATCCCCTTACAGCTTGTGCTACAGAAAAAGTGTTTTGTTTTGAGGTGTGTTTTTGGCAACATAAACATTTATATGGATTTTAGCTTTATTGTAGGGTATCTGCTAACATGAGAATAACCTGCAGCACACAACCCTCCAGGCCTAAAGGCAGTGGTGGAATATAGTGAACAAACCTAATGAAATGAACATATCACCAAGAATACTTCATACGAACACTACCAAGAATACTTCATAATATCAAACTGTCATTCATGTTTGCAGCAAGAATAGACAGATACCCAGATAATCAATAGCACAGGAAATTACAAAGGAGACATAATGAAACTTGGAGTCTGTGATTTGTATGTCCTCAGAGACAATCTGCATATTCCTCGAAAAGTCTATGGATACATCTTGAAACAAATTGCTCTTGTTTTAAATACTGGTGATACTACTTTTTCCCACATTTGGAAAGCCAGTGACTCCAACCTCAATGACTTTGCAATTCACTACTGAAAACTTCAAAGAAGCTCCAAAGGTCTTTTTCTTTCCCAGCACAGACTTCATTTCTGAATGCATTAGCTTTCTCCTTACACTGATTATCCTTTTTTTTGTTGTTCAGATGCAGTAAGGCTTGGAACACAATTGCTGTGAATTTCTTCTTCAGATAAATTTGCCAGTTCTCCAAATTCTCCTTTGCTACAAAGTCTGATTTAATTAATTAAAGCGCCAGATTTTTTTTCTATCTAGCCTGTACAATGTAATCTTCTATCTGAGGACACCTACAACCAAAAGGACATTGAACATTCAACCCTTCTAGCCCACTATCAGATGCTTCAGTAATCTTTATGTTGTATGAGATCTGGACAGTATAACCTCCTTAGATTCTACTTGCTGGGTTTGCTTTTGTTCTTCGCATTTCCCTGATTCATTTTTCAGTTTCATATCCATTTCTCAATATTTAAATACTGAACTTAAAGCATTCAGTTAACTAGAATGTATGCACCTATCTGTTCACTGCAACATTGTTTACAATAAACATGATCAGGAAATAACCCAAATGCCCAGTAATGAAAGACAGAGTAGAGAAGGTATGTTATCAACATAATCATTTCCAACAACATGGACAGATAAGGTGACCGGGAAGCTATTTTTAGGGAAATAAGTTTGTCAGAGAAAAAAAGACACTGCAAAATCTGCCTCATATATATTATATAAAGAATAAAATCAAACATGAAAAAAATTAACTTGTAGGGTTCCAGAAAGAATGAGAAGTGTTTTATACAAGAAACCATGCCACTAACAGAACTGTAAACTATGGTGACAAAAATTAAATTTTTTATTTATGTACTGAACTGTAATTACAGATACACTAAAATTATGTGTACAAATATATATACATAAAATTAGCATACATAATTAATTGATATGTATATGTGTGCACATCTTAAGTAGCCAATAAATAATAAATTAACAAATTAATCTAAAAAAGAAACACTGGCATAGCTAAATATAATCAGAACAAGTTTGAAATATAAGCCAATGGGCATGTTCCAAATCACTATGGTCTTCTATCATATATACATTGATATTTTATAAACAGTTTTGTCCCTATGCAAGCCAGATTCTCTGAAAATAAACTTCATATCTATAAGCATTCTGTTTACAGACAGAATGAATTACTCATTTGTAATATATAAAAAATATAGCATACAACAAAGACAATAGAGATGAAGGCCAGGAGGACTGGTCCGTGGAAGCTTACAACAAAGAGTGGGAGATTAAAGTTAGGACAAAGAAGGGACCACTATGACAATGATAGTTGGACCTGATCACTCTAGACAAAAACGGGTGCTGAAAGAAAGCAAAATGATATGCATGATACTTTTTCAGTAAAATTATTGCAAACCACAGTGCCTAAAATGAAAAACGAGAGAGAGGATAAGAAAAACATCTGTCAAAGAGGAAGATGGGAGTAGGGGTGGGGGTGGAGAGGGAAAGGCCAGTAGGGAAATTGGGGACATTGATAAGGGAAATGTGCACTGATGAAGGAATTGGTGTTGGAAAATTTTATAACTATAATTCAATCATGAACAACTTTGTAACTATTTCATGGTTATACAATTTAAAATATTAATTAAGGGTCCAGAACCATAGCATAGTGGATAGATCATTTTGCTTTGCATGCTGCTGAACCAAGTTGGATCCCATAATCCCATAAGATCCCCCAAGCCTACGAAGAATAATTTCTGAGTGCAGATTCAAGTGTGGCCCCAAAAAACAAGCACTTTGATTTTTTAATAAAGAAATAAGAAAAAATTGTTTGGTAGAATGTAGAAAAAATGGAGATATTGCTGAAATAAAGAACTTTACATAAAAGTATGCTTTATGTAAGAACATATGTTTGACTTATAGCACCAACGGATGTGAAATAACCAAGGACTTATGTAAGGCAATGTTTCAAATAATGTCTGAAAACATTATTAACATAGCAGTAAACATGAGATAATGAATTCATCCAAGCCTTGTAATTTACCAGTTATGTGATGCAGAAAGAGTTCTTAACCTGCCAATATTCTGTTTAATAATGGGATATTAGTAGAAATTAAAGTGGGAATATTAACAATATACTCCTTAGAGTTTATGTATAGAACAAACACATGGTAGAAAGTAGCTCCTCACAGACACAGGCTGGTTAGCCAAGCTTCTCTGAGGAGCAATCACTATGGCAATCTGCTGATCACAGGGCATCTGAGTCCATGCCACCTGTTTCATATTTGTCTTCTCAAAGAAGTGAAGCCAACTAGAACTATCAGCCTGCAAGTATGATAGATTGCAGCTCAAAAAACAAAGTACTTTTGTAAATTAGTTTGTATAAACTTGGAAAATGTTATCATGGCATATCAGAAACATTTGAGGGGAGTTTGTTACAAGTGTATAAATGTTTTATGAACAGACTAAATGTGTAAGTCCACCTTTCAAATGAAAGGAACAAGTTACTTTCTCACTAAGAAGAAAATCCACATACACTTTATCATGTTGACTTACAATCGTTTCCTAATCTTGGGTGCTTTTATTGATTAAAAAAAAACAAAAACAAAAACAAAATACTTGTATGATCCATTCATTGTACAAACTAAATTATCATTCTGTTGGCATAACGTTAAGTCAGCAAGTCATAGTGCAAAAATGATGACTAATAAACATGCTGAGGTCTTTATTGATTACTATTTATCAATAAATTTAGCAATAAAGCACATTGTAAACTTCCTCCCTTTAACATCTAAAAATAACTAAACTGCTACATGTCTTAATTTATTTTTCAGAAAATCAATGACTATTTTCTACCAATTCAAATGCAGATCAATGATAGTATGTAATGAACTCAGAGTTAAAAATAAATATTTGTAACATGGCATTTCAAAGTTCTAAAATTTTAAATCCATGTCTTTTATTTGTATTCCTATTCACACTAATGTCATACTAGTAGACTTCATTAACATTTTGATTGCTTTGAAAGAAATAGGTCTATTAAAGTGTTCCATGTCCTCTTGATTAGGCTTTGGGAGTTTATAGTAGTCAAAGAATGTATCCATTGGTTCTTGGATCTTTCCTTTCATGGCATAAAGATTCTCAAAGTAATCTCTGATGAACCTTTGAATTTCTGTGGTATCTATCATGATGTCTTCCTTTTTGCTCTTTTCTTTTTTGGGGGGGTCACACCCGGCAGTGCTCAGGGGTTACTCCTGGCTCCATGCTCAGAAATTGCTCCTGGCAGGCACGGGGGACCATATGGCACACCGGGATTCGAACCGATGACCTTTTGCATGAAAGGCAAACGCCTTACCTCCATGCTATCTCCCGGGCCCCGATGTCTTCCTTTTTATTTCTAATTCAATTTATTAGGGTTCATTTATTTCGGTCTTGCTCATGCTTTATTGATCCTGTTTCTTCTTCAAAAAACCGTTTCTTTATTTTATTGATCCTTTTCATCTACTTTAAATTCCAGTTCATTAATTTTCTTTTTTTTAATTTTTTAATTTTTAATTATGAGAACAAAGATGCAAAGAAAGAGGACAAGGTAAAGTTTCAGTGGAAGGACAATCACCCATAAACAGAATTCACATAAGTCCCCTTGCTGATATCTTAACATTGAACTTTCAGCCAAAGAATATTAAGAAAAATAAAACAGAAACCATGCATAATTACTTTGTCCCTCAAGTCCCCAGATTGTGATACATATTTCCTACCAGCATATCAAGCATTCTAAAGCCATAAAACTTATGTAACTCCTTAAATATTGAAGGCATAGTACTTCTTTACATTTCCATGCATATGCATATTAGTTTAAGTTAGCTTCAAAAGTGGATGTTTCTTTTTAAGGATAAGAGTCAAAGGAGCACAGTAAAAATGGCGTTAGAGTGGCAATACTTGTTTGCATCGGTCCACCAAAATATGGGGACATGGAAAGGAAAATCCTCGGTCTAATTACAAGGGGACTAAACCCCTGAAGTTTCCTGGCATAAGACCAGCTCTAGGCTCCAGGCAAACTAGATTGCCTAATCCAAGTCGTTGTCTGTAGTGCCAACTCACTTTTATTTTCCACACTGTCTCTGTTAGTATCATGTTTCTGTGTTAAATATCCTGGAATATGCATATCCTATATTGCATTTAGGATGGTGCAGAGTGTCCTTTCGTTTCACCTTACAATTAAAGGGCAATGCAGAAAGCCCTGTCCAGTATGCAGGTCGTTGATGTTCTTAAGTCTTCTCAGCATTAAGGGAAGTCTCTTGTGAGTAGATTGATGTCAGAACAGCGGTAGGGTCTTCCCTGGTAGAAGATTGCTTCCAGGTGTTGTTGTA
>PVKC010038038.1:0-12844 GCA_004027635.1 Crocidura indochinensis
GAAACCTAATCACAATCATATATGTAATCAAAACGTTTAAATAAAAAAAAGGGAAAAAATCAAAAAAGAAAAGAAAAAATAAGGCCTCCCAATTCTTACCACAGGCTGTGTTCTTCACATGGACTGTATAGAAAGAGGAGGTACAGTAAATGCACCGTATATACACCTCAACCCAGACCCTTGCCTGGTCTGTATTGGAAATTGGAGACCAAAAAAAAAAAAAAAAAAAAGACTCGGCAGGAACTTTGGTTGCTGGTGAGATAGGATCTCATGCAGCTGGAAACTGCATCACCCAAGATGGCCTCTGCGCCCCTCTCAGTCCTGGCACAAAGCAGCTGGGATCAGTGTGCGTATGTCTCCACCCGCCTCTGAAACAGGCAGCCTCACCCGCAGGAACGGTGATGAAATTCACTCTAAGGCAGCGGCAGGAACACTGGTGAAATCGGATCTCAGGCAGCTGGAAACCGCATCACCCAAGATGGCCTCTGCACCCCTTTGAGTCCTGGCACAAAGCCTAAGTTTTAATTTTAATAGGTTTGGCTATATTTGCAAACTTTGGAAAGTTCAGAAGAAAAAAGTAAGTTAGGATAATAAAAAAACTGATATGATTATCCTCAGGGGATGAGTTTTAATTAAGAGCTATATGCTTTAGAGAATATTTCTTCCTAAACAGAGTTCTAGAATGCCATTTTACTGTGTTTCATACTCTCTAACTTCTCTAATAATTTTGTTATAAACAAAATCAATATTTTTGTTCAGTATTATAGAATGATTCAGTAATGTAATATTTTATTATTAATTTAACTAATAAAAGTTTAATAAGAATTTAATATTAATTGAAAAAAGACAGGGGGTTGCTCAATGGAACCAAGCATTGTCTTATTAAAACTGTGTCTATACCTTTGAGCAACTCCCAGACACTAAATATATGATCTCATTGAATTCAGATTTTTTATGCCACTTAAAAACTGGATGCTGCATGTAAAAAACAATATATACACATGACAATACTACAGGGCAACACTTTTGTAATTTTAGTTGTATATTTTGCTTTAGATCTTCATTTTGCTTGAAGAATTTTATCACTTGCATAGATGCCTTTTACATTTGCAACTGCATTTTGACTTCTCTTTGTACACATTTTTTTACATTGAGCAAATAACACCGGTTAAAAACAGAAAACTAAATAAAATCTTGTATATATAAACTTCCTTAAATATCTGGATTTTAATATCAAAACAAATTCATTTTGTGATTTTACTTTCGCTATCCTTGTTTATCTCACACTCTGATAAAACATGACAAACAGTTTATTGATGTTTCAAGTTGGATAGAAAATAAATACCTCAAACTAAGAAGTAACAATGTTATGACAAATACCACTGCTTTCACATTTATTTCTTTCTATTTTAAGTTAATGGAAAGCTCAACTTTCAATATTCTGGACTCAGAATCATGATTCTCTTATCTCCTTTCTTCCCCAAGAAGATTATATTCAATCTGTAAGCAAACCCTATTGATACTATCCTTAAAATATGCCCAGAGTAAAACTTACGTCTACCTTTTCTATAACTGCTACCCTGCTACAAGTTTAATAATCTTCCAATTGGATTATTGCAATAAACTCCTGGATGATCTCTTTCACCTCTATGCTCATAATACTTACTACCTAGGGAGCAAGTGAAAAGATTCTATTAAATTGCTAGTCAGAACACATCACTTCTCTGCTCAAAAGCCATCAGTAGCTTCCACTTCACTCAGTATAAAATCTAAGCTTACAACTCTAGTTTACAGATCTTAAATGATTGGATTTCCTGTTAAGTCTTTGAAATTATATATGAACACTGTTTCCTAAACCATTCCATTTGAGCATTATATTTTTTTGAGTTTTTTACTATCACTAGATTTTGTTAAACTTAATTTTACTTCATTGAATATCTTTCGTCCTTCTGGAGAATGTTAGGCATTTCCATTTGTTCTATTAAATTATTTTTTCATGACTTTTCAAGTTTTGCTTTATCAGAGATACACTTAAATAAGTCACTCAAAATATTCTATGTCTATTTTAACACATTAGGTCCATTTTGTACTTGAAAGTAGTTTAAATAGTTTGCAATTTCACTTAATTAAACCTTGAAAATGGAGAATGTATTTGTTTTTGCTTGTAAACAGAGTAACTAGAAAAATGATTCACAGACTTAGTGATTTGAAATAAATGAAGTGCTATCCACATCGATAACTCATATATCAAATTATCTAGATGTTACATTAGTTTGATATTAGCCCTGATTAAAATTACTGGTCTTAAATGTAGTAGCAGACTAAACGAAAACAAAGGGATATTTCCGGTATTTTTTTTACCATAATAACTCCTTCCTTTATATTTGCTTTTCCTTTTCTTAAAATGTCAGTTCCACCAGGCCAAAGTAATAGCATTGGACATTTGCCCAAAAGGGCATTTGCCTTGCAAATGGCCAACTAGTGTTTGATCTCTGGAATCCCATATGGTCCCCTAAGCCTACTCGGAATAATTTCTGAGCCACGAGTAATTCCTGAGCACTGCCAAATAGTTGTGGCCCAACATCCCCCAAATTGTAAGTTCCTAAAATAAGTTAAATATTTTTTCATTAATAATTACATGGTGGCCCTGGAGTGATAGCACATCTATAGGGCATTTACCTTGCATGCAGCTGACCCAGGATGGACCTGAGTTTGATCTGGGCGTCCCATCTGGTCCCCCATGTCAGGAGTGATTTCTGAGCACATAGCCAGAAGTAAGCCCTGAACATCACCGGCTGTGGTCCCAAAATAAGTAATAATAATATTATTAATAACTAATGGTGAGTGTTCTATGGTGGGTGATCTCTATTAATATTAATAAGCCATGGACACAATTGTTAGCATCTTTTAACTACTTTTATAAATTCCCCCATCATGTTGTACAATCTGCAGGACTTGTATATTCTGAATATAAATGCAATGATAATTATAATAGTATTGAACTCAGTTTTTAAATTAAACTACTGTTAGATAATTTATTCACAATTCATTTTCATACTCATTAGCTATTTACTGAGATCTTCTTTGTGTCCTATTAAGATACATCTTACAAATTAATTATATTCTGTGGATCTTGTAAAGTTTACAATACTATGTCTACCAATAGGGAAAATATTTCAATGATTATACATAAAAATGAAGAAACTCTTATAATCAATAAATAAAAGAAAATAAGTACAGATTATGATAAATTATCATGTGGGAAAACATCACAAAAAAAGAAAAAATGTGTCAACATCATGCATTGATGGTTTAGGATGTGACAGAGGTAGAGTGTAAAACTAAAATTAATTTTAACTTGTGATTTAAGAAGTCAAGATCAACTAAAAAGGCAATGTTGTCAAGTTATATAAAGTAAGTTGTACTAAAATTTATATTTTAATAATTAATCACAAAAACACAACTGTAGTCAATTATGCTAACATATTTCTCACTAGAAAATATTCTGTGAAAGTATTTTGAAAGTTCACTATCAAGTAGTTAGTTTGTCAGGTATATTTACAGCACACAGAATAAATCTTATCTTTGCCAGACAAGAATAAATATGCTAGCTCTTTTGTATTTTGACTTTTAAGTTTGTGCCAGAAGTGCCACTGAAATCAACTACTGACTAGAGGAGATAAAATAAACTCTCCAAAGAGCTGAGCCTGTCAAAGTAGATGAAAAAAATATCTTTATCGGATGCTCAAATAATGGATGCTGAATACATAAGTAAAATTTCAGAAAAAAACGTCAGTTCTCACATTTAAATTAAGTTTTCTTGTTTAAGCTTATGCTAGATTTCTGCATCTTTACTTTGTCACCCTAGACAGAAAAATGTATTTGGATCTCCTAATATTAGAGTTTTCATTGTTGCAACAATGAATTTCTTTTCAACATAGTGGGGGATATTCTGGCAGAAAAGAAATGAATGAAGAATACTCAGGATCTGGTTGCTATGGAAACAAGTGATATCTCTTCCTCATGATTAGGCATTGAAGTAAATGATTTTCTTTTTTTAAAATTCAGGAGAATAGATCCTGATTATTGTTTTTTACCTTTTGAACTAATAATCTACAGTGTTATCCTTGTGTACAAAGTTTGTTTGCTTTATCCCAAGAGACTAAGAATTATTGTCAGTTACTTAATAAAGTTTACAACCTTTTCCTAGACAGTTGTCTAAAAATGAAAACTCTGTCACTTAACCCCAGTGTCGATCTGAAAACTACTGTCTCAAGGGAAATGTGACATGAAAAAATTTTCAGTCAAAGAATTAAGTTTTCTCATTGATTCTAGCAAGTATAGTTTTGTGGGACTTTATGCATGTAGCGGTATAGTGTATGAAACAGGAATTTCTGAATATATCTAGTTTTACTAAAAATTAATTAGATATATCATTAAATCCAAGTTCAGAGGCTTTACTATACTTTGTCCCTAGGTTAATCTTTATTAATTCCTTCATAAATTGACAAGAAAAAATTATGTCAGTTAAAGTTCTCATACAGTTCCGAGTACAATAACCAACAAACCAGAGGTGCAACTGCAGCTAAAGATTCAGAAGTTCTAGCACCTATATAGACAATGAAACATTATGAAACTGTAAGAAATGATTGAATTGTGCAATTTTTCATGATATGGGTACAGAGCTTATAACTAACTACAGTGTCAGAAGGGAAGAAAATCATAGATATCAAATAATTTCTCTTGGGTTGGATTGATAGCACAGAGGTAGGGCATTTGCCTTGAATGTGGCTGACACAGGACAGACACAAGTTTGATCTCCCGCATCCAATATGGTTCGCTGAACCAGGAGATATTTCTGAGTGCAGAGCCAGGAGTAACACTGAATGTCATCAAGTTCCTATATATATATATAAATTTAAAAAAATTTAAATGTGAGATTTAAAAACACAATGAAGGATCAACAAATAACCAAGGAAAGAGTCATTTGTCTAAAAAAGTGCATGCCTTTTTTAATGACTTTTTAAAATAAAGTCTTAAATAAAAAGTAGATTGATTTTCTTAACCCTGAAAGTAGCCTTGTAGCATCTTGTGGCTACTTCTTCAACTAGAACATGTAGAATTTATATTATACCAACTCATTTTTTCCAAAATTATCTTTTTCAAATTATGCCACATCTTCTTCGAAGTAAGATGAGATAAGCTTCCTGATGCTGAAACATGTGACTGTCTTTCCATTCTCCACTGGCCTGATGCAGAAGGCATCCAACTAGCAGAAACAGCACTACTCCTAACCTCCTAATGCATGCTGGTCCACAAATTAAAACTAGATTCACAAGCATGCTGAAACAAGGCCAGCTGGCCTATAGAAAGATTTGAAAGATGTAGAAATCATTGACATTTAGTTGATTTATTTATATTGTATTGTCACACCCAGCAGTGCATAGGGTGTATTCTTAGCTCTGTAATAACTTCTTGTGGGCTCAGGGACAAACATGCGAAGCCAGGGACTGAACCCAGATCTGCAGCATGTAAACTAAGTGTCATACTAGCTCAACTATTCTCTGAATAAAAATCATTGATATTTTTAAAAGCTAACTTTAGAAAAGTGTTACACATATATAGCTAGAAAATATTTTTATAGATTTCCCTTTAACAGTCATAATTTCCATGTTAATAACACATTTTAAGGTTAAATTAAAAAATACTCCTCAGGAAAAAATATCTTTTAAGGCCACATTTTTATTTACTAAAAACACATACTCATATTCCAAGGTAATGCAGAATATTATAATCTTCCATATCGGTACTTTTTTTTTGTTTTTTGGACCACACCCATTTATGGTTAGGATTTACTCCTGGCTATGCACTCAAAATTGCTCCCAGCTTGGGAGACCATATGGGACTCAGGGGGATCGAACCGTTGTCCATCCTAGGCTAGCACATGTAAGGCAGACACCATACTGCTTGCACCACTGCTCCGGCCCCAGATCAGTATTTCTTAATGTCAGGCCTGTTCTTAATATCCATAGAGCTTATATCGTTTAATTCCTGACTTTGACTGTCATTATTGTTATACCAATTACAACTGCAATAAGATGAGTATTACAGGGTATAAAATTTAAAAGTAATAGGTATAAATAAATCATTTATATGTTTCATCAGACTTATTTAATTTATTCACATTATCTGTCACATAATTTTTCTAGTGTATGTAATCCCCCAAATAATTTATTGTGTTAAAAATACTTAAGAATAAAAATTTTAATAAAATAAAAATTCTATTTTAGAAGTCTTAGAAAATAAAGGCCACTAATAAATACCTACAAGTTTCTTACATAAAACAATTAGATGGCTCTTAATTTATTTTTTATCTCCTAATACACTAACTATCTTTATTTCCTTCCTCTTACAGTGACTAATGGGATATTTAGGGTTAGTTACTTAATTATCCCCCTGAATTTTACATGTAATATCTTGATCTCTTCCCTATTTTGATTAGTTTTTTTAATTGTATTCAAAATTAACCCTTATTTCAAGCAACATAATTTATTTTGTCCTAGTCCATTTATTCAGTGGCTATATTTTATTACTATATTATATTTCTCACAAGATTGCACACCATTCCCATCCACGCATTACACTTCCAAAATTTCATCAAAGGAATTAACTAAAATATATTGAAGATAATTTCAAAAATCAAGTCTTACCTTCAAAATGCAGGATGATGTGAATAATTGTTTCAGGGTGATTTTCACCCTCTGTTTGGCATGGCTTAATTTTTTTCTTAGTAGATAGCTGATCTCCAAAATCACTACGTGGATTAAAGGCAAGAAATAACATCGATTGGAAATATTAAACAGTTTCAGAGAATAGTCAACTACTTTTGTGAGTTTTGACTCACAAAACCTTCAGTAAAGTTGTGACTGGTGAAAACTTGATGACAAAGTATTTTGTCACACACCAGAATTTGGTGTGTGACTTTCATTAGTTTGAGTAAAAGGTGGATAGTAACACAAGAAAATGATTCTTAGAGAAACTCCTACCAGTTCCTGCCAGTGGAGCTCAGAAGCTGAAGTGCAATTGGAGCCAAATCACAACTCACATTTATAGCTCTACTGTAAGGACAGTGGCAGACCAAAAGTAGTTGAGAATTTTGAAGATCCCCCAAGTGGAACCTAAATGAGGATATTCATTTCAATGCTATTGCCATTCCAGTGATCCAGTGACATTTAATCCCATGGAAATAATATTCTGGCCTCAGTGGTCAAGAGAATTAAAACATTCTTCAAGCTACATGGTCCCAGGGAAAAACATATAACAAATAATTATTTCCATGGAGTAACACTCATGTGTGCATGGGTAAAGTATGAATTTGAATGATGATCATATGTATCATATTTAGGCCTAAGACATACACAGATCTAATTTCTAATACTACTAGTGATACCTAACTCACTATAAGTAAACAAAAATTTCCAGGAAGGCAAAGGCTTTTTGTATCAAATCAAGGCAATCTGTGATATTTAAGAATATGTAGAACTTCCTTTGATTTCCAAACTTAAAATATAATTACTTATTTTTTCCTGGGATTCCTATTGGAAACAAAAATATGAATAATTTTTTCTCTCTTTTTTTCTTGATGTAAGCTGTGTCCAAATATTTTTCAACTTTCATGTCTTTAAGAATAATTCACAGAATATTCTATAAATTTTATCAAAAAGACTAGTTAAACAATAAGAGTTCACCTTTATTCTTTTACTTACCAAAAACAATTCTCTATAAAATACTTGGACTTTAGCAAAATTTTCCATGTCTTTTATTAGGATTTTATATGTAATCAAAATATATTTTTTTACAAATGTTATTCTGAAATAGAAAATAACTCCAATATTTCTTTATTATTTTTATTGGCTTTTATTTACTTGTATTTAGCTGTAATACACTTGCAGAAGAGAATAAGTTGTAAGTTGATTGGTGATAAGTATCAATGAATAGCTGTTTACTTCCATGCTGTGATTATCATCTTTGTTATATGCTTATGAATATCATTCAATAATCTAATATTTGACAGTACTGAAATTTCTTCTTAAGCAAATTATTTCTTCCTTACTGGAGGTTAGCTAGGAGAAAATAGTTAATTAGATGAGTTGCCCTTGCATAGCCTAACAATGAATTCAGAAAGTAAAATATACTAGTAATAATCTTATTTCTTGATAGATTTTGCCTTAGAAATCAAATAATCTACTTAAATCTAAATAATACGTATAGAACACTGCACAGATATTTAACTGATCTTATATTCTTAAAAATCATTCTAATCTGCTATAAAATAGAAAACACATACTCAACTACCTTCATGTGGCTGTTTGTTTAGAGATATGGTTCCTCCTTCATTCTGCTCCAATTTGGTTGTTTTTATGTATACCAGCTGCACGTGGTTTTCCTATCAATACTCTAATTCTGAGAATTGCTAACTAATTTGCTGTTTTTGTAAATTGGAGTGCTCCAGGTTTACTTCTGGCTCTATGCTCAGGAATAATTAAATCATGGGGCTCTGGGCATTGATTATATACATGTTGAGAAAGAAATGAATCAGTTGCATGCACGTCTTCAGCCCTCTACTATTTCCAGAGTCCTAGTCACCTTATTTTTTCTCAATTTTAATTTTTCTAAGTTTAAAAACACTGCTCATGTGTATAGATATTATTTTGGCTGAAATTTTTATTCTATTGCTTAATTGTTTTCTTCAATAATTTATTGTATGATTAATTTAAATTATATTATTGAACATTGTTATTCCAATGTGGAAAATGCATTTATTCAACATATATTTTATTAGAATTAATACATACAGATACGCATTTTTCTATTAGAAGGGATAGATTTGTTACATGTTAAATATCTACCTTTGAACAAATGTTAT
The DNA here is from genome assembly GCA_004027635.1 of Crocidura indochinensis. Lineage (NCBI taxonomy): Eukaryota > Metazoa > Chordata > Mammalia > Eulipotyphla > Soricidae > Crocidura > Crocidura indochinensis. The sequence continues at coordinate 8,927 of PVKC010038038.1, forward strand.
CATTATTTTTTACATTTCCAAATTATACTATTCCTATCCTTCCTGACATCCTTATTCTTTTATTTTCCTTTTTTATTTTTTTTATTTTAAAGTCAAAAAACTCTCCTTTTATGTAAGAGAAGTCCATCTATTTGTCATTGAGTTTTTAAAATATATTCAATAGTCAAAAACTAGAGGTATAATTAAAAAGTTAGTGTTTATGTCTAATACTTAATAACTGTTGAGCCACTTTGAAATCATGCGGATTTATTCCAAAAGATGGATAGATAAGATAGTACCCTAGGTATTTTTTTATGTTGTTAGTGACTATCACATGAGGGACAGAGCGATAGATAGCACAGCGGTAGCATTTGCCTTGCTTGCGGCCAACCCCAACAGACCTCAGTTCTATTCTCGGCAACCCATATTATCCTGGAACCTGCCAGGGGCAATTTCTCAGCACAGAGCAGAGCCAGGAGTAACCCCTGAGTGACACCTGATATGGCCCCAAACCAGGGAAAACAAACAAACAAAAGAAACATCTAAACAATTCAGTATTCTGAAGACAAGACATTGGCAGAGCTCACAAGTTTTTCTCAATAATTTAGGAAATTATAAGGTCTTCAAACTTGTTAGATTTATATTATACAATTGTAGACATATAATATTTTATGCCCCTAAGAATAGGGTTAAATTTTAGACCTAATGCTGTAAAATCTTAGTTTAAATTTTTATATATTTGTATGAGGTATAGCTCTAAATTGCAGTGATCAAGAGTTTTGATTATTATAGACAACATAGAATTTAGAAAATTTATGCTTTTGAACTTTATATTTATATTTTTTATATTTTTTATTTATAGTTTTAAACTAGTCACGTTTTCTGTAATTTTTTTTTCTATTGAAAGACATGCTTTTGACTTTATTTTCCTTCTCTTTTTTCTTCCACTTTTTCTTTTTCACTCTTGTGGTTATTATATAGAGATTTATTTTTATTTGCTGGGTCCATTTTTTTCTTTTTTCTTCTATTTTTCTTTTCTTTTTTCTCTCTCTTCTTTCTTTTTTTGGTAGTTGTCACTAAATTTTTTCTCCCTTTTTTCTTATCCTTTTTATTTCCAATGACGGTGGAATGGATGCTCAATCTACAAGTTGTAAAGTTGAGACCAGTTGCACTAGCATTCTGGGTGGTAACGGAGGGAGATAGGATGCTACTGGGAACGGGGGTGGAGGGAGGACAGCACTGTTGGTGAGAATGCTCCTCATTCATTGTCACTATGTAACAGAAATGATGCAGTGAAAGATTTGTAATGCACTTTGGTCACAATAAAAATTTAAAAAAAAGAAAGACACGCTTAAGTTAATTTTTCAGTGTCATTTTAGGAATTGTAGGAATTGGCAAGGGAAAATATATAAATGCATGTCTTACATCTATATGCTTACCTATAATTATAATGGATCAATGAAATATCAAAACTATAAACTGACATTCCCAAATCATATTAATTTGAGCTGAAATTCAGGATTATAATTATTTTATATATCCTTTTAGCTATAAATAATGACGTCATTAAAATTCAAGCAATAAGATCAAAATACGTAAGTCGGACTTCCTTTAAACCGCTATGATATAAAAATGTCCTGATAAATATCACTATAAATGATTAAAATTAGGCTAAATATCACACTGTGTTCTCTCTAAATGGTACATTTTAGGGGTGTAAAATATAAGAGTTATGAATTTCATGTAATTTCAAAAATATTAAATTAGATTGAAACTACTTGGCTATTTCAATATGTTCATGAAGCTTTATTTTGAATATACATTAGTCTTACTCTTTGAAAATACAATTGTGTACATTGTTTGCATTGGTGAAATCTCAGAAAGCAAATTTAGTGCCAATAATCAGAGTTCTGTTATGAAGCTTAGACTAAGGAATTACATTAACAAGGGTTTTCTTAAAATTTACGATCTACATAATAATACACATATATCATGATAAAGTATATTATCCTTGTTTTATATTTATTTTCGAACCATAGCTAATGATGCTCTGGATTTTCTACTGGGGATTTTCTACTGGCTGTGAGCTCAAGGCTGATTCCTGGTGGGCTCAGGGAACCAGGTCAGCTGCATGCAAGGCAAATGCCTTACCTACTGTATTTCTGCTCCGGCCCTTAATATGTAATTTTGGAGTTTAGTGTTAGAGAACAAGATTTTATAACTAACAAAAATGGGTATGCATTTAGGAAAGAAAAGTTGTATAAAATAAATTATTAGAATAAATTGTATATAACATGCTTTTAAGTGCTTGTTTATAACTGAGCAGGTAATATGATTTCTCATTTTAGGAAGAATATTAATTTATTCTTTGAAATGTGAGATACTGGAAAGTTTAAAGAAGTAGATCAGGGCCGGGCGGTGGCGCTGGAGGTAAGGTGCTTGCCTTGCCTGCGCTTTCGATGCCCCAGTGTCCCATATGGTCCCCCAAGCCAGGAGCGACTTCTGAGCACATAGCCAGGAGTAACCCCTGAGTGTCACCGGGTGTGGCCCAAAAAAAAACAAAAACAAAAAAAAAGTAGATCATATTTCTAGAAAAGAATTAATTAATATGTAATTTTTTTTCTCAAGTCCCTAGTGAAATGAGGTGTTTCTAATGTTTTGTGACCTAAATAGCAACCTCCATACAAAGTGTATAATGCAACTTATTAAATATGCCCTTATAATGCCATATTTGTTTTAATTTCTGCATTTTATGCATAGGAATATAAATGATAAAGGTCAATGAAATACCATGACATGAAGGAACTCTGCTATGTTTTTTAGGTCCTTGTGAATTAGGCATTATTCTATGCTGTTCATAGAATAGTAACAGTATTATTGTTAGTCAAGTTATGTATATGAAACATTGTAGATAAACAGATTGTATAAGCATGTGTTATATATATGATTAGGTTATAACTCTAATGTTACTAAATATATATTTAGCATGATACATTTTGTGCAAATGTGATTTCACAATAGGGCAGTTTAGTAAAAATACTGAGGCAGAACTTTCAATACTATTGTGTAGTATTATAGTTTTTGTTCAGTGACATAGTTTTCAAAATTTTGCATATAACTCAGTGTTTCTTTAGTATTCTTTGCTATCTTTTATTACAAATTGATTTAATTTAAATTATTTTTGCCTATTTTTGAGGTTCTTGTGATCCAAGAAGTATTCTCAATTTTTTTTTATTTAAGTGGATAACAGAATTGAGATATTTGAACACAATGGAATAGTGATTTGCTATAAGAACTGAGTGCAAAAAATGAATGAAAAAAATGCTGATTCTTTTAAGTACAAATAAAACAACAAATATGTCATTAGCTTTATTTCAGAAAAAATTAAAAGAACTTTTTTTTGGAGGAGAGATGGGGAAGGCAATATCAGGTAGTGTTCATGGTTTATTCCTGGCTCTGCATTTATGAATTACTCCTGATAGGCTCAGGGACCATACAGGGTGCCAGGGTTTAACTCTGAATCTCTGCAATGAAGGCAAGCACTTTCAAGCTGTACTATTTTTCTAACCACTGTTAACCAATCTTGAAAAATATATTTCTTATCACATTAAACTTATAATTTAAATTTAATTTCTGACTTATTCAATTTCTTCACTTATTCCTTGTTATATTCAAGACACTTGAAAGAGTGTCCTTGAAAGTTTTTGTGAGACACAATAGTTTGAATTTGAAGATGTGAGGTTATCTTCTCTCTTTCCATGATTTATCCTAATTATCTTTTAATTGGGTATTTCAATAGGGTGTTGCAGGAATGCATAGTCCTAAAAACTTAACTCATTAAGACTTCATTAATTATATTGTCCTTCAAGACATTTTGGAGAACTTTCTCTTTTATTTTCACATCTTAAAGTATTCTGAAATCAGTGCACATGAAAAGAA